>JARHVA010007465.1:0-182500 GCA_037957365.1 Torreya grandis
AGTGCCAACATACCATCCTGGCCCTTGATTTTGACCTTCTAAGACCATTTGACTTTCCACACTTTCCTTTTCCTTAAGATTTTGTCTCCCTCTAATATCCACCACCAAAGTATCACCTGAAGTAGAAGTCTCCTTAGAGATTTATTGTCATATTTCCTCACAAAGGATTACTCCTATGACATCCTTAAACTTTATCTTGGCATTATTAGAGACCACATTGATCACAACCATTACTAGGCTATTTCAACTCTTTGGTAAAGAACACAAAATAAACAAAGCCCTAAATTCATCATTAAAATCTATTTTTATAGAATTCAACATACTCACAAATGTATTGAATTCATTTAGATTATCAACAATTGAACCCTTTTTAGACATCTTCATATTAAATAACCTTTTCATAAAAAATATATTATTAGAAGTAGAGGTTTTCTCATATAACTTTCATGATGTATTAATGAGACATTTTGTGGTCTTCTCCTATGATATATTAAATGCAATCAAAGATGCAAGGCATAACCTAATGGCCCCAAGTGCTTTCCTATCAAGCACCTCTCAAGCCTCATCTATCATACTCTCTAGTTGCTTTAATTTTCCTCCAAGTGGAGCATGGAGGTCCTTTTGATAGAGGTAATCCTCCATATACATCTTCTATAAACCAAAATTCTATCTATTAAACTTTTCAACCTTTGATCTGTGATCATCAACCATAACTCCCACTTGAACTAATAACCCTTCCTATGATTCAACACTTTAAAAAATACAACTTGAAGCTCTGATACCAGTTGTTAATAATGAAATTGATGAAAAATAATTTTAGAAAATCACACTAATAATAGATATAAATAGAGACACATAAAGAATAAAAATAAAATGCACAACAAGAAGACTACATTTGATGTGGTTCACCCAATGTGGACTACATCCACCAAGAAACACTTGCTTAGATTTTATTACAAGCCAAGAGAGTACAAATCACTCTCAAATCAGTCTTCTCACAATTATAATGTAAAAACATATTTTTTGGATTTGCGCTCAACAAACTTTCTTGAATTCACACACTATTATTCCTTCTCAAAACCTAATTCTCATGATGTATTGTCTATGAAATTTCCATCAATACATAATACATCAACAAAGTGGTATTACAAAATAATGGGTACCTAAACCATGGGTAGAATCAACTCAAAATGGTTTCCCATTAAAAGGGGTCCAAATTTTTTTTGGGGGCCACCCCTAAACCCTTGTTTGGGGCCCAACCTAGCCCTGAACCCCAATGAAAAAAACATATAGAGTGCATAGTACATTTAAAATGTACAATATTTTAAAACACATTGTAATTTAGAAATAGGGTCCATAAAACAACACAAAACAATACACAAAAACAAGTACAATCCTAAATAGAACATAACATCCAAGTATAATTATACTTAGTCTACAAGTTACTATTTCTCAAAATAACTCAAATATAGAACTCTCTAAGATAATAATATCTATCTCAATTATTTTCCATGTGAAATAAATATAAAATACAAAAATCAATAATAATTTAATTCAAGACTTAAAACTAAACAATAATCCAAATTTCATGTTAACCTTTACACCAATCAAGAGCTATATGCTCTTAATTATGGTATTTTACATCACGGATTATATAAATCGCTTAACAAACAAACTATATACCATATTTATAAGCATATTTATCATACATGCTATATATATGTATTAGTATGTAATCTTCCTCATACATATATAATATGAATACAAGTATTATTACTTAATTGATTTATACAAAGACATTTCATAAAAATGCATCTGTACTTACTGTAATTGTCTCATCAAATATGCAATACATCCAAAAGCACATATGACTAAATTAACTCTTATGCATTTATTAATTTCATATTATTCATTTTATGAGTGTGTCTATAGATATATGGTATACACATGCTATTTATAATGTCTCATTTAGTCATCTATTCCATATATGTATATACCCCATCAATAACTAGTAAAGACATGTTTGGTATACAACACACTTCAACCGACTCTACCTTCTAGTTTAAAAAATGAAATACTTTAACATATCCAATATTATATGTTTTTAAATCTCAAATATAGTACTTCACTATTTCATTATCATGATTTGTAAAAATAAGATTCATATAGTTAATGAAGTCAACACAAATATCTTAATATATAGTTTCACTTTATTGTCTAGTTTTGAGTTTGTCAATATACAATCCTCATATATATACTTCATAACTCATAAGCTTATTCATTTTAATTGAGTATATTATGATAATTTCAATATGTAGAGTATTTTTATATATAATAATTTTTAAGTTAAATCATGTTACTAATTTCCCAATCACACTAAAGTAAATATTTCCCATATTCAAAATGTAACCCAAAAATATAGATCATATAAAGACTAATAACAATTTGACCAAATGCATAATACTAAATTCAAATGGGTAAATAAACCCCTAAAATATAGGAATATTACCTAGTCTCATTATATGTAACTAATTTTAATCTAATTTATATGACTTGATAAAAAAAATATGTTTACTAATATATTCACCGTTAATTACCCAAATATCCATACTTAAGTTCATAACCAACACTCAACCATATAACTATTTGTCATTATGTGAAATAAACAATACTCACTCAATAAATATAAACTAGAATATTAGTTCATACCTGCATAGAACATACTACAAAAAATCTATGGTTTAACTAGATTTAACCAAGAATTTCACATTATATATAAAATAGAGTATATAAGATCAAAATAGTATACCTTTCATTTAACTAGGATTCAAAGACCTAATGATGTATGTCATTGTACCTCAAATCCAACTATTTACATATATACCACTAACTTTTCCATATACATATATACTTTAGTAGGTCAATAAACACCTATAGTTTATATATATACCTACTCCTATATATACCATCATAAATTTATTTTAGATAACATTCTAAGTTTTATACGACCCAATTTTAGTCCACTTTACCGCATAACCTTCCTAGATAGAATTTAATTCACATTACCAAAATTGCATACAGACCTAGGGTTTAGGTTCTAGGGTTTTCTAGTATATAGATTGGGTTATATGGATGACCAAGCCATCCACAGGGATAAATATTTATACATTTAAAATTTTAGCAAGTTTAAATAACTGAAAACCTTTTATGCAATCACATGCACACACAATAATTCAAATGCATAACCAACCTGGTAGAGCTTCCAAAAAATCATTCTTGTCAATCATATTAATTTGAACTCCTTCCTATTCTTCTTGTTATCCACTATTCTCTAATGTTCAATCCTAAATCTTGAGCCTCTCTTTAATTTTTTTTTATTATCTTCTCAACCCCACTACCACTTTCTCCTCCATGCATTTCTTCTCCACCCATCTCTCACAAATCTATAGTGGATCAATAAGTGGATATATTAATGCATGACAAGTTCAATGAAACTATACCGGTAAAAAACTATAGTTTTTTGCCATTTTTCATGTAGTCTACTCAAACTCAAAAATAACTTAAGATTAAAATGATGATTACCTCAAGTCAACTCAGGTTAGAAAACTTAAACATTCCTAAAAGTTCCTAATGATTTTAATAATCATTTTAATATCCAAACAAAAGATGCATGTTCGTTGAACCCCCTCCATGCACCAACTTATCATTAACCAAGAATTATTAGCATAGTACTAATGTCTATGAATCTAAACATTAGCTAAGGGTTAGTTAATAGAATAGTTTAGGTAGTTATTTAATAATCTTAACTAGGACTAACAATCAACATGGCTCACAATAAAAAAGTGACCAATATAAAGTCATAACAAGCTTTGACTATAATAACCAATCAAATAACTATTATAATAATATCAAACATAATAATGTTATAACTATTTGTCAATAGAACTATATAGACTATCCAAATGCCTTTACTTTCTTGTATACACAAAGGCATTAATCCAAAACAATGATATTATCCAAATATCATATAATAACCATATAATGTGTTAAGACATTATAAAGACACTCTGGTTAGTCCATAAGCAATAGTAAGTAAATATTAAACATACAGATTAACTTACTTGTCAAATTAATTTCATTCATAATCATGAATAAAATGTCACACCATGATCATAAATCAACAATATGCACTCAATCTATGTACTACAACCATAATGCAATCACATAATTAGATACACATAAGGATTAAAATAAAAAATAGATCATAAATAAAGCATATAATTAATCATCCAAATGCAACTAACACAATATAACATACTACAATTAATAATTTAAACAATACATATAAATAATGTTAACTATGATGGTGTGTGCGTGGGTTTCTAGTTCTTCTTATGTCATCCCCCAACACCTCCATCTATGCCATCCTCTTCAATAATTCTCTCCCTCTATCATGCTCTGAGGGATGTATCTATCCCATATCAAAATCATGACAAGAAGGTAGTTAACACATAATATCATGATAGATATCCATAAAATATTACTGTAATAACTATCAACATGATCATAATATAATATATATATATATATATATATATATATATATATATTAGTACAACTAACTTGTTATAATTTAATCATGTAATCTAAGCAACATACAACTATGCCATAATAGCATATGACTTATAACTTAATCAAATAGTAATTAATCAATTTTAAAAACTATAATAATCCATGAATAATCAGGTAAATTTACTTAGATAGAAATCAAGATGTGATATCCTTACCCCTAAAGCTGGTCATCATCTTGATGACAATTATCCAAACACTAGTTCTAAATTAAAAAATTATTCAACAAAAAAAATAGTATGAAAAATAAATAAAGTAAATAAATGAAAAAATAGCTTGTATAACTCATCAAAGTCTTCCTAAGTGGTACTATCCTTAGATTATTGGTCCCAAAGGACTTTGGACTATGATGCTTACCTATTATACAAATGAAGTTTGCCAGTTTCAAATATTCTGACTGGTTCTACCATGACCACCCTAATATGTATAACCTACAAAGCATTCTAATATAACACATGTGAAGGATCAAATATATACTTTTCAAGATAAGACACATGGAAGACATTATGCAATAGAGCTAGGACTAGTGGTAATGCAAGCCTATATGCTATATATTGACCACTTCCAAAACCTCTAAGGGTCCCACATATCTCAGTGAAGTTTTTATTGACTTCTCTAATTTAATCAAGCTTTTTTGAGGCTTCACATGCATAAACACTTTATCATCTACCAAAAATTACCTAGTTATTCTCTTCAGATCAACATAGCTCTTTTACCTATTATTAGCCTTAGCTAATCTCTATCTGATTGAACTAACTTGATCTTCCATTTCTAAAAGCATCTCAAGTCCAAATATTATCCTGTCTTCTAACCTATCCCTATTGATTGGTTTTATACACCTTCTTCCATATAATAATTCAAATGGTGCCATATTCAAAGCTAATTGGTATGAGTTATTAGAAGTAAACTCAACCAATGGGGGGTACTCCTCCCACTTATATTTTTTATCCATGAAATACATATGAAGGATATCCTCTAACACCTAATTAACTCACTCAGTCTGACCATCAATTTATGGGTGATATGTAGTGCTTAAGTTTAGCTATGGACCTATTGCTAAGTTCAAAGTTAACCAAAACCTGGAAGTCATCTTCAGATCATGATCCAAAATAATCTTCTCTATAAATCCATGCAATTGATACACTTTCCTTTATGAATATCTTCACAAGAGTAGGTGCATCATCAGTCAAGTTTCTTGGTATGAAATGAGCTACCTTGGTTTATTTGTCAACTACTTCCAAGATCATGTCATGCTTGATCACCTACCACTTATTTTTTAATATATCATGTGGATAAAATAATATAGCTAGATTCACATGTTTAAATTTTACACACTGACATTCTAGATAATGAGATACAAATTCTGCTACATCTTTCTCGATTCCCTTCCATAAACAGAGTGGTCTAAGCTCTGCCATGAACTTGGTTACTCCTAGATGTCTTGAATATGGGGAATCATGTAGTTACTTTAGCACTATGCTCCTCATATTTTATCTATTTTTTACATACATCCTTATATTGTATCATAAAATACCATCATTATTTATTCTATATCCTTTATACTTAGGATTCTAAGCATTCTTACATAATGCTTTCCTGACTTGATCATATAATTCATCTCCTAGATATAATTCAATCACTTGATCCCTAAAATTACTCCTGATAGTAGCCATGGATGCTATGTACCTTCTACAACTTAGGTCATAAACTACTCTACTTTCCTTTTCTTTGATTTAGTTGATGTTAAAATTATAATCAGACAAGAACTCTAACTAGCATCTTTGATGAGCATTCAAATTCAAGTGGGTGAAGATGTACTTGAGTCCTAAGTTATCAATATTGAGCTCAAATGGTTTTCCCAATAAATAATTCCTTCAAACCTATAAAACAAGAAAATTTGATGTAAGTTCTAGGTCATGAGGGGCATATTTCACCTCATAAAATATTAGTTTCCTTAATTCATAGGCTATTACTACACCATCATGCATAAGAAATCTAAGTCCATCTCTCGATGTATCTTTGATCACTAAAAATTGACCATTATGATCAAGAATTCTTAGGATTAGTGATAAAGTAAGCCTCCTTTTCAATTCTTGAAAATATAATTCACACTTATCTAATCAGATAAAACTTTGATTCTTTTATTGCGAAGAGGTAATCAAATAGATATCTTGTAAAAATTTGGAATGAATTTCTTGTAATAACCTTATAATCCCATGAAAATTCTTCCCTTTTGGACATTATTTGGTGCCAACTACTATATAATGGCTCTTATCTTTGGTGCATCTACTAAAATACCATCTGTAAAGATAATATGTCCTAAATATTACATTTTCTTTTAGAAAAATGCACACTTGGACAACTTTCCATAAAACTTGTGCTTTCATAAATGTTGTAAAACTTGTTCTAGATTTTGAAGATACTCTTATTCATCCTTAGAATATATAATAATATCATTTAGAAATACCAAAACAAAGTGATCTAGATAATATTTGAACACATTATTCATAAGATTCATAAATGTTGATAGAGCATTTATCAATCCAAATGGTAACACTATGAAATCATAGTGCCCATATCAAGTTCTAAATTCAATTTTTTGAATATCCTCATCTCTTATCCTTAGATGATGATATCTTGATCTAGGATCAATCTTATAAAATATTTTTTCCACTTGTATCTAATTGAAAAGATCATCAATATGAGGTAGCAGAGTTTTATTCTTGATAGTCACTCTATTCAACATTATGTAATCAATACAAAGGTAAAGAGTACCATTATTATTATTATTTAAAAAGATAAATGGTGCACCCCACAATGAAAAAATTGGTGTAATCAACCCTTTTGATAACAAATCCTAGAGTTAAGCCTTCCATTCAACCAATTTGGTGGTTGTCATCCTATAAGGTGCTTTAGACTATGGTTCCAATCTAGGTATAATATCAATTGAGAAATCAAACTCACATTTTGGAGGTAATCCTAATAATTCCTCTAAAAATACATCATGAAAATTCATAAAAAAATGCTAATATTCAAGGGATGGTTCCTTAGATTCCTTAATTTTATTTATCTTGATGATAAATTCTTGGCATCTTTTGCCTTGAGACTTCTTAAATTATATTATAGAAATATGGCTAAGCCTCAAATCTCTTTGTTCACCCTAAATTTGTGTATGATTTCCAAAATAATCTTAACACTCAACCTTCTTTAGATAGTAGTCAAACTTGGATTTATGATTTAGAAGCTAATTGACTCCTAGGATCACATCATATGACCTTAGTGGTGCTGCATATAGATACACTACTGTTGTGAATTCAAGTAACCTAATCTTAAATTCAACTAAATAATTTTCAAATTTAACCTTTTATTCATTCCTATATTTTACTAACCATGTATTTACCATAACTCCAACTTTTATAAATAACTTATGTAGTATTCTAGGAACTATAAAACATTATGTATCCCCTATATCTATCAAAATAGAAATTGGATGGTCAAACAAAATACCTAATAGTTCTATGGGTGAAGCTTGAAATTCATCTTGTCGATTGTCAACTACTACATGCATCCATTGATAAAAGGTTCCCTATTGTGGAGAATGACCTTTATTCTTAGACTTATCTTGGGTACACTCATGAGAAAAATGATCACCTCTACAAATGAAGTAACTTCTAAGTGGTCATTTTCTACTAGATTGTTGGTTTATATTGAAACCACCTTTGAAACCATCACCCAGTTTCATATTACTAGAACCACTATTGAATCTAGAATTATAATTCTTGATTTATATATTGAGTGACCACTCCTCTACTTCCAATTATTCTTTTTTAAAGTTGGTTTGGAACTTCTAAACTTTTTCTTGAACTTATCCATGACTTGAGCAAGATATTTCAACTTATGCTTCTATTTTATTGCCTTCTCGAAGACATGGTCCATAAATATCCACCTCACCACTGATATGGGGTTTTAATCCCATGATTAACTTCTTAATTCAAAACATATTATTTGCCTAGTACTGAGGTGCATACTTTATAAGTTTGGTGAATTGTTCCTTGTACTCATTCACCGATAGGTCTCCTTGCTTAAGATCTTGAAAATATATAAGATTTTGGATCAAGTATAACTTTGGAATCCAAAATGATCAAAACAATGTCATGAACTGCTCCCATGTGGTGGTATAGAGTTAAGATTCATTTCTAATTTCTTTTTGGACCACCACATAGATGATTTACCAACTAACTAGTAAGCTCCCCAAACTAATTTAATAACTTCAAAGTAGTTTTGAATCTCAAAATACTTCTCCATCTCAATCATCCATTCTTCAATTCCATCTCAAAAAATAATTCCATTTAACTTAGGTGGATTCACCTTTTTCACACCTTTATCCAATTCTATAGCTACATGAGCTTTGCATCCTTAGGCACTTCCTCATACCTCTTCTCTTGAGGAATTTCCTACTCAGCAAGATGATATTTAAGGACATATTGATAGGATTCCTCCTCATGGGAATGAACTTCCTTTTTTAGGTCTATAATTTTGTCCCTAGTTTTAGTCATGGCTATAATAATTTGATCTATCTTTGTTTCTTACTCAGTGGAAAATTGGTTAGGCTCAAACATAGGGTTATTTTCATTGACATTTTAAGGACCCTCACCTGATTCTCTATCTCACACCATTCTCCTTTATGATAAAAAAGGATATGAAAATGTTAGTGGACTCATTAAGTCCTATATTTTGATTCACAACTCTGATACCATAATGTAACATCCCCACATGGATTTAACAAAATAACATAAATTTAAAAAAAATAATTAATTCTAAAAAATCCACATTATATTACACCATATAAATCTAATTAATTAACCAAAAAAATAGTCATGTAAAAATAAGAAAAATAATTATAAATCTAATTTACTTATTTAACTATATCAATTCTCAAAAGGTAATTACACAATGTCATCCATTATTGTATGTAATAATACAGCTACTACTATCTAAGTATATATGAATAAAAATTACATATACATCAAGAATGTTTCACAATAATTAATATGATACAAGATATGTGACTCCATGGAGCATGAGTCATAATGATCTTAGTATCCTATGGTAATCTCAAGTGTAGTCTCAAATGAAGTACAACCATGGGGAGGAAGAGTATCATCCAAGCACTTTTCCACACCAACCATAAACCATCGATCCCCTACATAATCACCCATATATGGAATGGAACTCCTTTCATGGATGGGTAGATAGTGATGGTGCAAGAATCTAGAGAGACAAGTTAGTGCCCATGTGTTGTAAGATATCTAAACATGTCATGTACCATAAAGAAAATACATTCTAACATGATATCTCAAAAACATAGAAATCAAACATATGAAATGATAATTTTAAACTAAACATTACTTTGGACAAAGTTTTCAAATAGTTAATGATCTCTAGGATCAATCAAATTTATACACACCAATTGATTAGATTACCCTCATCTTGTATTGGTGATTCTAAGTAAGCTAGAGAAGTCCATCTCCCTACTTATTTAGTACCAACAATGTGAGATTTGGTTAGTTTTAATATAAATAATAGATTAAAATAGATTACTTCTTATAATCAAGAATAAAACATGCTAAGTATAGAAATAATCAAAGCACATATATTTAGTCCATCAAATATATGTAATGAATCTCAAACATATTATTTATTTAAAAATAATACATGTAAACAAGTACAATCCTAAATAGAACATACCATTTGGGTATAATTATAATTATTATAAAAATTACTATTTGTCAAAGTAACTCAAATATATAACTATCTAAGATAATAATATCTATCTTAGTTATTTTCCATGTGCAATACAAATAAAATACTCAGTTCTTGGAAGAATCTATTTGATGGTTTGAGTTGTTTATATATTTTGGAATCATTCTTTTTGTTTTGAAATATCTCATGTTATTGATTATTCCATGATAAAAAAATTGAGATATCTCTTTCAAACTTTTATAATATACCTTGTAGTTATCATGTATCTTTATTTGACTTTTCAACATCCTTTGTGAACCCCACAATGCAAACTTTTAAGCTTGGACTTAAATTTCAAAAAGGGAATATGGGATAACTAGAGGGGATTGATGTAAATATGGTGGTGTGAGGTAATTATAAAAATAGACATCATTCCTTCTTTTTAAAAATGGATCATGTCATCAATCATGGCTTGATCAAATAATTAGAGTCTTACTAAGATGATTTTATGTAAAGTGCTTTGAAGATTTAGGATTTTTTTTAGATACTATATATTGAATGGTTGGAGATTGGAACTAAAAGGTTTGATCCAATGGCGTGATTTATTTTTATACATTGTCTTCATCTTATATGATTTTAAAATAGCTTCCATCATGATTAAAAAATAATCAAACAAATTGAAATCCCCAATGAACTTTATCTTAATTATCCATTTATTTGACAATATTTTATTAAAACGATTAAGGCTAAAGATTTATTATGGAGCATTAAGCTTAAAATTATCTTGATACTTATACAAATAGAACATTTTTTTGATTTATCATTATAAAAATGAGAAGTTTCAATTATTTAAGAATTGAAATCAAAATCAAAAGGAAACATTTGCCCTTTATCACACTATGTATGAAGATGCATTTAGAATAAAGATATGAAGATATACCTTAACATAGAATATTTTTGAAGAAATTATTTGTGCCATGTAATTAATAAGTAGACAAAAAGAAGCCATTCTCATTTCACCTTCTATATTATATGAAAATGTTGAAACAATAAACTCAAAGTGAATCTTTCCCAGTGTAGTATTTATAATCTAATTTTTTTGGTAAATTTTAGAGGTTGATTTGATAAGAAGTGAACATGAACCATAATCAATTTATCCTATGGATTATTTAATGTACATATTATAGCTCCTTCTACTAATCCTCATTTGCAATCTTAGTAGTTAAAAGTATTTGAAGGTACTTCCTCATATCAAAATTATGTTCATATGAAAATCCTTTATGTTTGTTGATTTCTTGATTGATATGTCTCTCTAACGTAGCCAAAAAATTGATTATGTTAGTGATATCCTAGTGTGTTATCACTATACACTAACTTGTAAAGGGTGTTTCATCATTTTTATTTTCTTTTAGAAGCCTAGTAAATTGGTTAGTCAATAGCATCATATTGTCATTTTCATGTGGAGAGGGTAGTATTTGTTAAACAAATTGATCAACATGTATTTTTATTTCCATTATTTTACTACCCAAGATTCTTAGTTGAACCTATAAATATTTTTCTATTTATTTGATTGCTAAAACATCAATTACCTTTTTTTCTACTTCTTCTCTATCTTGGATACTACATTTTAGTAGTTGATTGTTGAACATAATGTTGAGGGTTACTTTAAATATTTTAGCTTCTATTATCCATGTATTGATAACTTGTAAGAAGTTAGTTACATCATTTTTCACTTCTTGACTTTCTATAAAAACAATATATATGAATTATATAGCATGGGATTTACCTAAAGTAGCTTGGGTGATGCCATCCCAATAAGCTTTAAAAACTTGATTTAGTAGATTGAGAGCATCTATTTTTACCTCTTTATCTTATAGATCTTGCTTAAATTAACCAAGCTTATTTTACATTTCATCCCCCATTTTTAGTAATCTTTGAATTCTTATATGGCTCCTTTTTAAGATGGGATGCATTTACCTTATGAGAAAGATTAGTATTCAATACCTTAATCTCCTTTTATATAATTTTTTTTATGTTGGATTACTTCAAGTTATCAGTAAGATGTTTGATATTTTATCCTTATTATTTATCTTGCAATCAACACCTAAGTAGTTAGATCATCTTTGAGTGTGATTTAAATTTTAAGGGATTATAGAATGTAAACCCTAGGTTGTTAAAGGGTTTGAGTATGAGAAATCAAGGTATAAAATATGTAATAAATATATACATTAATCTATGCAAGAATTAACTTAATTTTATATTTATAAACATAGAAATGAATGACATAAATAAGTACTTGGTTAGAAAGTGACTGGGATAGATGATTTGGAGGCTAAAAACTAGCATCGACATTGATTTGAGTGTCATAAATAGGGTCTTAGTGTCATAAACCCTCCTAAACTATATCATAGTACCTTGGATAGTAGCATATTATGTTAGTGTTTTAATCTAATGGTTAACATCCTTTGTGTAAAAATTATTTGATCTTTAGGGTGCACCTCTAGCTAAGTCTAATCTTCTTTTACCTCTGTGGATGAGTCCTATTTTACTATTTGTGCACTATTTTTAACTAATTTAGGAACAAACCTTAGACCTCCATTTTGTTAGGGTATTTAAGTGGCACAATTAAAAAAAGTGTGATGTTAGCTGGGTGTGCTAAATATCCTCAACACCCTGCTATGTTGAGATATGCCTACATACCAATACTTCGAGGAGGGATCAAGCTCGATGTAGTTATCCTAATTAAGTGTTTAGTGCAAGTGAAAGTGAATTATAGTATGAGTGTCAACTTGAGTGATTTGAATATAGGTTGAGAGTGTAAATATATGTATTCTTGGCTTATGATGGTTTTAGATGATTGTATGCCTAAGTGGGGTAGAATAGGGATTGATAACCTTGATTTTCCACAACTTGTTCTAAGCTTATTTGTGTATTTTGCATATGATTTCCATCTATCAGATAAAGGGATAAAAGTCACGTGTTTAGATTTATTTGGTTCTTGTGAAGAGTTTGAAATAGGTATAGGTTGACCCTAAGTATCTCAAGAATTAAAAATATATCCATTGGAGTTGAAATTTGGTAAAAGACACTAGTGTTGTACTTCAATTACTAGTGTCCAATGAACCACACTAGTGTCTAAGTGGCAAAACTTGGAGCACTAGGGGCTTGGATCTCTAGGAGAAGGTTTGGGACTAAATATAGGATGTATAGGGATGTGTGATACCTAAATCAATGTTATATAAGGGTAAACAATTACTTAAGATAGGTTTAGGGCTAAACTAGGGATGGGTGGTCTCAAGTGAAACTCATTACACTTAGTGACATTTTATATGACTATATTCACCCCCTTTATTTTAGAAATGTATCAAAATAAAATGACTAGGATAAAGGAAAAAGAAGAGTACCTATACTTACCTAAGAGGTGAATCCATTGAATATGGCTCAAAGTATGTGAAGTGTGCTTAATTATGTATATAGGTATGTGAACTAATGCAAATACTTGGTGGCATCTTATGTGTGTACATGTAGATATTGATCAAACTGTGAATAGTTTGGATTGAGCTAATGGATTTTTCAATCCCCATGTGTGGGTAGTTCAATAACTCAATCCAATTTTGAATCCATCATTACCCACCCTTAGTGGATTATACACTATGAATAACTTTGATTGTACTAATGTCTTGTTCAACCTTCCTATGTAGGTGATTCAAAAACTTGTGTAGGATATGACTCCATCATTTACCACTCATGTGTAGTGGATGCTATTGTAAACAACATACCCCCATTATTATTTTTTGAATAGGGACCTATTGACCAAAATTGGCCTGAATATGAAAATTTTACCTAGATGGATTAGGGCACTCTCTTAGACACCTCAGTATTCTTCTACCCCTATGACTAGTCCCTTTGAAGTTCTAAATTGATGATGTAGTGCAGTACTCTAGGAGGTCCTAGTGTGATGTGAGAAGCTGGGCAAAGTTATGGTTGAGTGGGTGATTAAATGGTGGAAGGAGAAGGAAAACCTCATGACCCTACCACATGTCACTTTCAAGCTTTTGAAACACTTTAAGCAAGTTTTAAGGTGATTTTGAAGAAAAGACCTAGAAATAGGTCTAAAACTACAAGTGAAGAATCTAGTAGGTTTCAAGGGTGTTCAAGAATTTAGGGGCATGAATGAGGTTTGCATAAAGTATTATATATTCTAATGAGCTAAACATGTGGCCTTGAGGAGCTATTATGCCCAAAAGACCCCCAAAAGTGCATTAGATGACTTAAGGGTCCTCAAATTAGAAATTTTAAGTGAAAAAGTAACTTTTTGAGGAATTAAAATTGGTTTTGAATTCATCCCACATCATTATGGCGTATTTTACCCCTTTAGACATGTTCAATGTCATTTTAGGTCATTTGGGGTGGATTTGAGAGCAAAAGGATGCATTTTGGAGCTTTGGTAGAATAGGTTTATGGAGATTTTGTTTGATTTAGGGGATTATATGTCATGTGAAGGAATAAATGGTGTCCATAATATCTCCTCATAGGCCTATGACATCATATTCTAGTTTAATAACCAACAGAGGTAAGGAAAACAAATTGGCTACAAACTAGGCATGAAATAGGTTTTCTACCATTAATGGAGGTATATGAATTTTATAAGGTTTATATAGAGAATGAATGGTTATTTAGATCCTAAAAAATATTTAAAAAGTGTTATATTTCATATTTATACTTCTATTTCTTCATGCTAAGGAAAAACTATTTTGGATTATTTGGGATAGCTCTAGGAGAGCCTCAAGTTTTCACTTGGTACTATCAAGAGAGAGAGATTTGGGACATAATATTTTGTAAGTGATAAGGAACATAATTGAATTCTAATTTGTGTAATTTTTTGTGTGGTTAATCCCCCCATATTTAATAAAAATTTCTAATAGTTTAGGGGTATCTAGATGGCCTACTCATCCAAGCAAGGTCCAGGTTTTCCCTTATTTCTTCACTTCAATATTCAATGAGAAAGAATGGTTTTAGGGGAGTAATTTAAGGTTTAAATATGACCTATTAAAATTATTTTAATCATATAAATTATTATATTAAGTATTTATTGAATAAAACCTAATTTCCTTCTTATCTTTGTGAAATGGACATTTGATTAATTTTAGAGTAGAATCTAGGTTAGAGAGATAATATACTTCATCCTCCTCATGACACATCAGATTAACAAAGTGATACTCAATCTTTAATCCTTAGTAGTTCATCAGAGCCTTGATGGGTCAAATGAGGACTAGTATAGCTTGAGCAATCTCCATCTACAATAATGGTTTGAGGATAAAGGAAAGTAGGTACTCCCTGTGGGGCTTTTGGCTTAATTGTCTCTTATTAATAAGTGAAACCATATAGAAAACCAATAAAGGAATTGGTTTTCACCTTAAGGATAAAGATCTGATTCATAGTTGGTGACCTTCTTAAGGTTTAGACTTAATCATGCTTGCATTTGATGTTTAGGGATAACTTATAGCCCACTGTGAAAGCATGCACCTACATGTCTACTTTGGCAAAGTATACCTATAGTTATACTAAGAATAATCATGTATAAATTCTTGGTAAGAGGTTGTAAATATAGAGATCAAGGGTAATTCATGCTTAACCAAATTCTACAATGGGATAAAACTAATAGAAAATCATCAAGAACATAATGAGAAGGGTTTCAACACCTAAAACATAGTTAACCCATTGAATTACCATCCACAATTACCTTGGAGGGTGTCCATCACATTGAGATAGAGAATTTTATTGTTTTTAGGCTCTTTATGAATGAAGAGTTCCATTTTAATGTGTTAAAGTGGTCTAAACCTTATTGCAAGTTCATATACCATGAACACATTGATAATTTCATATTCACTACCTTACATTCTACTATAAGTGCATCTACAAACCATACATAAAGAATTAAGGTGGTGGTGTAAAAATGTTCTATCATGTCTTGAAGTCTTCATTAGATAAGGGGAATATGGGTATATCTTGATAACCAAGTATGGGATCACATATCATGCATGTCACCTAAAATCATACCCACTACCTGTATACCTATAAATGACCACCTATAGGTGGCTTACATAGAGTCATGAAGGAGTTACGAGGAGGGTATTGACATGCTTTAGAACCTAATTGAGGTTTGTTTATGTTATAAAGGTGATGACAACATGTTTGAATCAATAGAATAATAGACATAGTTAAGAGGTCAACTTCAAAGTTAAATGATTGTGTTAGGGACAGTTTCCCTAAAACATAAAAATAGAGGCCTGAGCACCTTTTGTTGATGCCAAATAATGATGTCATAAAGGGTTTTGACTAATATAAATGTACTCATATTATATCCCTATCATAGGGAAAGAGCCATGAAAAAGGAAAAGGTTGTGTGAATAAAGGAGAGTATTATTTGAGGGCCTCCAAGTTTCAATTTTGTTCACTATGATCATTTAGTACATTCTATAGGATTGAAGCTTCCAAAGTGCCCTTACATCCTAAGATAGTAATACAAAAACATATCACTATGAAAAATGGTTCCAAGTATATTAAAGAGAACTTTTATGGTCTAAAGGTTATCAAGAGAGGTTAGAGTACTAGGATTTGGCCTAATGGGTACACCTATAGGTGTACTTTGATTCAAAATACCACCTACAATTGACTATAAGTATCTATAATCTAATGACACAAACCTAAGCATGAAGTCCTAATGGAAACACAAACATTTTCTATGGGAGGATGAATACAAAGGATCTCAAATGGAAAATAGGCCATATGACACAATTTTTAAGGTGGGTTTTTACCTACAAGACCCATGTTTTACCTCAACATAGTTAGCTATAGTTGACTACTGTAGATAGTGAGTAAGAGTACAATGTTTTGAGTGTTGGAATAACTTGATTTTGAAGTAGATGGATCTAGATAGATGACAAATAATCTTTTGGGCCCTAGGAAATTCTCTATAAATTGTATGCAATGCCTAAACCATGCAATCAACACCTACAGGTTGGGTAAAATAAGGAAATATTGCTGGCCAAACATGAGGGCACCTACAACAAAGTTATTTTTAGAAGTCATGATGAAATACATTTAAGGGAAGTTATAGGGGAGAGAAGGTGTGATTTATTATGGAATAAAATAAATAATTATTTCAATTGTAAACTCCTCAAGTGTCTTAGATAATCCACCTCAGATAGCACATGGACTGTATCAGTTTGTACAGTGACAAAAATTAATGGGCTTTTTATAGTTAGACTAATAAAAAGGAATCAAGGGATATAATAATAATAATAATGTGAGTAATGATAATTATTAAATACATTATTTTATTAATGAAATAGGTCTTTACACCATGAGTCATCAAGCCACCACCTCTCACAAAACATGAACACCTACAACCACCTTAAATGCACTATAACAGTCAAAGATGAGAGGTTTTAATAGGTTGGAGGGAGGGTATTTTTATGTTTTAAAATAAATTTATAAGTTTTATATACCTATTTAAGGTCCTAAACACTTTTTAACTCCAGTTGGAAGCAAATACATTGCAAATTATAACATCCTCTGCCCTACATAATCAATTATAGTGCAAAAAATTCATGTTTTGGTTAATTTTGAGCATATGAAGGTTAATGAAGGGTTATAACCTATTGGAGGTGTTTAATTGAGTTTAAATAGAAATAATTGTGGTATTTTTTTCCCTTTAAATTGATTAAAACTTAGATAAATTATTTTTAAGGCTCTCAGACCTGTGTAGGGAAGGAAAAACCCTAGGTTAGGGTTTTGGTGTTTGAGAGAGTTATAACCATCATAAAATCTTGAAAACTTGTTATTTGAAATAATTTGATATGAGGATAATTAATAAAGATTTTTTGGGTTGATTGGAGTATATATATTATGGATTTGGTGGATGAGGGTTTGGAATAGGGCTAATTAGGCCTAAATGAGAGGTGGTTTTCAAAGGAAGTGTGATCTAAGAGTGAAATCAGGTCATGAAACTTATTATACACCTATAATGAGATGGATAATAGATATAAATGGTATAATATTTTCAAGAGAGTTCATATACTAGTAAAACCAAGGGGATTTACCCAAAAAAAAGCTAGTAGATAAACCTAAGCATCCAGGAAGTCATTGTTTTGGTTCAAGCTATGAGTTGGTTAAGCTCAAAAGATGTCTCCCAAGGGTATCCATTCCATAAAATAGGTATAAGACACTCATATAAAAAATATTACTCCAAAATTAGTCAAAATTTATATATTTATGCCTATAAACTAGGTATGGGCAAGTGACCAAATAATCTTTTGGAGGCCTAAAGCCAAAACAATAAGATAGAACTTCCTAAGGGACTACATAATGTTTTGGTTATGATTATGGATGAATTTAACCACCCAATTTTAATTATTAAACAACAAATTTCCACACCAAATTTTTTAAGGACTACTCACATACAAGTAGGCTTATGTGTTAGTAAGGTTAAGGGCACCAAATATGTTGGATACTATTGTAGATTACTGAGGTACTTGATGGAGAGATAAGAGTTATTTGAGAGTATTGTATAATGAAATTAGTGGAAAAATAGGACATATGGAAAATGTTTTAGGTGATATTAACTTGTATATAGATAGAAGAATCTTAGAATGAGGTTTAAACCAAGTTTCCAAGTCATTGAACCCAAAAAAATAAAAATCAAGGCTAGTATGTGAAAGCTAGTAAAGGTATGAGACTTGGCATGATGGAATTAGATTAGAAAAGATAGGTGAATATAGTGATATTATGTAAAACCAAGAAATAATTTTTTCCCCATCCAATGGTGACCTATAGCTAGCCTTAAAAACACCTACAACCAACTAGGTGTGCAAGGAAGTTAGAAAAGTTTTTATGGTGTAGACCTTAAAGGAATGATATTGTGTCTATAGAAATAGAATGATAAAGTAGGATAACACATTAAAAATTATTATAACTAATCATACAAATATAAAAATCCTAAATTAGGTGTATAATCCATACATGTCTATAGTCAAAGTCAAACAAAGATGAAGGAGACTGTTCTCATGAGTAATGGTATTTTTTCATGATATGAAGGAGAATTGTTATTCTAAAAAGGTGTATAGGGTTTTTGGTGTCAAGGACATATTAAATGATGAATAAAATAATCATACAATTTTAAAGAGAACTATCTCTACCTACAGATTCCAAGAATTAACACAGTGATATGAAAGAGAATAATGACTAGGAAGGAGATTTTCAAAGTTATGAGGGACTAAAACACTACTATGTTGATCATGGTGATTGACCAATAGACCAATAGCTTGGGTACCTAACTAAATAAAGAATATAATGAAGTTTAAAGGAGGGTAAAAGTAGAGGAAATTGATCTATAGCCTTTCAAGTTAAAACCTCCTTCAGGTTGGCAAGTGATATTGAGGATACAATGATGCATAGTGGTTTCTTGGTCATGAATGGGTGAGTAATAAATGATTATGTAGAATAATACATCACGATAAACCTAAAAAATTAAAGGAAACATATTTGAGGTCACTAAGGAGTGAAATTATTTTATCCATCCACCAATTTTTTCAATCAATATAATCTACATTCATGCACCTCATAATCACACCTACATCACTGAGCACCTAGGCATCCATGAATGTTCATTAAGAAACTTAAGTCATACAAAGGTGTAATGAGGGTGAAGGAAATAAAATGAAGGTTTAAATAATTAAAGGATAATATAAATGATAATTTAAAATCAAATTCACATTATTGTAGCTCAAACCAAGGTAAAAGGGAAGAAAACTTAATAGTGAAATTTGACCAAGTAGACACATGTCACTAGCTTTTACCAAAATGGGCCTACATGACAAAATATATAGGATCCAATCATGAAATTTTATGGAGAGGATAATTATGACATAGTTTTAAGGAATTTTTATAATGGGAACTATTATCTTTTTTAGTACTGTTAACCCTATGTCAAATCATGATCAACATTTGTGCATGCCTTAGAGGAATTGGCCATTTTGGAGCATCTATAGGTTGAGTAAAAGCATGAAATTTGGTAATAATGGCATAAATAATAAATATAATCATAAAATTCCATCTTAAATTTCTTATCAAGAGTGAAAGTGACCACTATTTTGACATAGTTACCTTGTAATCAAGAAAGCAGTCATTGGAGACCAAATGGTATTTTATCTATTCTGGGTGTCAAGAAGAAGTTTAGGCATTAGATAGATATTAAAATTATATAATATGATTTTGGAAACATTTATTTTCCTATATAAGTGATCAAATATAGTGGTTTCAAACAAAATTTTGAATAAAGATACGTTTTGGCATGGAGGAAGCATGCAGGGAGCTCAAGGTAAATTTTGGTAAAAAGGGTCTATACAAAAAATTACATGTATAAAAGACTTGAAACTTGTTAATATTAGTAATAATGACATAATATAATAATCCATTATATTTTAAAGTTCATGTGACAAGTGAAAGTGTGCACTATTTTGACATAGTCCCCTCCATGTCTCATAATGGTCACTATTCATGCATACTTACTTTTTGGAGTTTTAAGGTGTGTTTAAAGGTTAAAAGATTAGAAAAATATTTTAAAATCATGGAAAGATGGTTTAAATACCATTAATAAAATTTAAATTGTGTTTCAAAATTCATGCAAACCCCATAGGCAAACTTAAATCCCCATAGGTAGTCTCAAAGGCATAAAGAGCCAAATTGGTTTTTGATCATTTAAAAAGGTGTTATGAGATTTTTTAGGTGACATGAATTTTTTTTAAATCAAATATGATCAGTGAAAAGGTAATTTTGAGGAATTCAAGTTTTTTTAGGCTTAAGACACCCAATTTTAGTCCTTTATATGCTCATAACTTTTATACCATCAAGATTTGGGCCAAGTGATTATAACATGTTTTGAATATGCCTATGTAATTGAAATAAATTATGTATTTATTTTGGTGAAGGGACTGAGTTTTATGAAAAATCATTAAGAGTGTAAGCATGTCTAGAATGATTATAAAACCTATAGGCAATCATCTTTAAATTTGTATATTTTCATAAATTATGCATGGGAGATAAATATTCTCAAGGATGTTGAATGGGTATATGTAATATAGATAGGTGGAAAGAATTTGTGTAATGGGTGTCTTCATTGTATGAACAATCATCTTGAAGGTGACCTTGATTGAGCTTGAAAAGGAGCTTTTTGACAAGTTTTGGGTTTTTGGACTCATAAATATATAAAATGGCATATAATTTATTAGAAACCACATATAATGTGTAGATTACTCCATAAAAATTCTGACCAACCTATTTTTCAAAAGAATCTGACATGTTTGGATGCCTAGGAGGCCCAAAATGGCTAAAAAATGTTTACTTTTGTATGACTTCAAAGAAACAAATGGTATAAATCCATGTAAAATGTCTAATTAAATCTAAAAAATCATTATATGGAACTTGGGGCTCTTTAAAATGGTTATATGGGTGTCTAGCTGAACTAAAGGGCCAAAAACCTAGTTTTTGACATTTTGTGCATTATTGCAGGTTTAATGGTGATTTACACCATTGTTTAATGTATTGAAGGTTTTAAAAATCTTAATTTTATTCCTAATACACATTTTATGGATGTATGAAAGTATTCTATATGTTTAGAAGTGACCTTTATGTTACCAAATGGCCTTGGGAGTAGGTTTCAGGGCAACTGGTTGAGGCTGGTTCAGGCTTGAGACCTCCATCAATGGGGTCTATGAGAGTTGAAGGTTTCATGGAGTTTATTTCAGGTTTGAGGAGAAAAGTAAATTTTAAAATATAAATTATCCTAAAAAATCAAACATGAAACTTAACCTTCATGGTCAATTAAGCACAAAATGCTAAGCCAACTGACTTTTTCCTAACATCTTCTAGAAGTGCAAGTGGAAGGGGGTGTATAAGTCTAAGGAGGAGAGTTTGGGGGTTTAAATTTCAAGTGGATCATTCAATTAAGTTTTTAAGTCTTTGGATAATTTTCATTTTTAGTGGATCATGACATCATCATCCTCAAGAAGTTCTTGTCTTCTAGTGTCTTTCTAAGCCAATGAGAGGCCTTAAAGACTACTTGGGCTAATGAAAGTTAATTTATTGAGGAAGGATTAGTTATAATTGATCAAAAGGTGGTTGAGATTCCATAGAAGTGGTTGTATCATTTATTTAATTCTATTTGCTTGCCTCTTTTCCCTCTCTTCCCCTTTCCTCTTATATCTCCAATTTCTTGCCCATTGTTGTAAGATATTCTCATTTGACAAGGAGAAACCCTATCAAAATTTGTAAGAAATACCTCTTGAAGAAATAAAGATAATTTACACCTATCTCTTAACTTTAAATTGTGTTTAGTAAGCTTGTACATGATGGCCTTGTGAAGAAGTGTTCTTTTATGCCTATTGTCCTTCTTTTTTGCCTATTTTTAGGTGTTTTAAAGTTATTTACAGGTCTGAAATTTATCTCTTTCCACCATTAATGGATGATTGGTGTGAATTTTATCATTCCTCTTTGCTTCATGTATTGTTTGGTGAGCCTATTTTATGAAATACTTCTGAAAATTAGCTAGTTTTTGAGGTTGTGTGAGAAAAATTATCTTATGCTAAGCTAGTGTTTATTTCAAACTTATGTAAGTATTAATAAATTTGGTGTATCACCCTTTTAGTGTTTTTAGTCATCCTATACCCTCTCTCTATCTCTTTTCTAAGTATAAATAGTATTTTAGGTGATCTACCAAGAGGAATCCGACCTTCTCTGGAGGTTCAAACTCACTAGATGATACCCACAACATGAGGTTGCTCTAATATTGTAGCTAGGAGTGAGATAGCATGAATAAATCTTGCACAAGAGTGAAATTATATACTAAAATAGTTTTTATAATGTCTATTGGGACCAATTTTGAAGAATATTGGTCAAGTTTGATGTTGGTTTGATCATTTTGCAATGGTTATAACTTTCATCTTTTAGTATCTGGTTACTCTAAAGAACATTCAACATTCTAGTGGTAGAGAAGTATCTATCTTTCATGTCAAAGTTGATTACAATATTAACTTCTTGAGTTATTAATTTTCAATTTGTTTAATTACCTTTAAACTCAACAAAATGGTTAAGATTTTATAACACTCATCCCTACAAAGGAAACCTTCTTCCTAAACTAATTTATAAATTTACCTTTGCAAGAATTTTTTTTGGGGTCATTTTACTAACATGGCTGCCCCAAGAGATTTTCATTTTGTGGATTTCAATGGTCAGTGTCCTTTGGAATTCAAAAAGTATGATACTATCCTAGTGGAAACTCTTAAAACTATTCTTTACTTCATGAGAGACCAATCTACAACCCCTTCTAAACAGCTTAGAGATATAACCAACTATTGAAATATTCATGTTATCACTAAAGATAATGTGGCTATTAGATTATTGGGCATCTCATTCAAGGACAAGGACCTTGATTGGTATATAAAACTTATGATTCCATCACATCATGTGATTAATTAAGAGATGCTTTGTGCAAAAGGTTTGAAGACAAGAGTGACCATTTGTCATTTATTAAACAATTAACTACAATTAGGAAGGCTCCTCATGAGGTTATACAATATTTCAATACTAAGTTTCAAAATACATCGTATAGGATTCCAATATTTATTACACCTACTCCTAACTATGATTTCCTTTACTATATGAAAACTCTCAATAGTGATATTGCAGTAATGATTTAGTTTATGAGAGGAAACACACTACCAAATGCTTATGAGGTGGAAATCAGAGGAGAGAATAGTCTAGTAGAAGTTGGAAGGATTACATATAGGATACCAATGCCATTTTTTCTTGAGATTCAACCACTTCCTATTGTTATTCCTCCCCTTACTTTCATTCCACCTATGCCAACACTTCCATACCTACACCAAAGTAGTAAAAGGCTTCAACTAGTCAATCTAGTGATTCCCAAGAACATAAAAACTTCTAAGAGCTTAAGAGCATGTCATTACTTAGGAAATGAATTTGTGAATATGAAGAGGTAGTAATATCAATATAATAGACCTTATCAAGATCTATATCAGCATCAATAGTCTTATCAAGCTAATAGGCTACCTTAAAAAGGAAATTTCCAAGGATAAGGCTAAGGAGAAGGGAAACCTAACTATGCTAGATAAAATAAATACAATATAGATACTACAAGTACCTATAATATTTTGGTTCCTATTCATAATAACATTTATCAAGAAGGTGAAGGTACTATGCCTTAAAATTAGTCATTTGATCAATCCATTATCCCAAACACTGAGTTTAATTAGGTTTTCAATGATCAATGGCAGTAGGTGCTAGTTATGGATTCAATCAAGCTCTTATGGCTTAAAATAGTAAATTAACCTTGATGACAAAAATATAAGATCCTTATCAAAGCCAAGGGCCTAATGAAGGACCAAACTAGTTGGGTGATACAATGGTCAATTATGATCAAGAAGAGTCATATGTATCCAATCAGTAGGCTAGTTATAGCCAAGTAAACATTCCAGTGGCAACTAATACGAGGTTTAAAATAAGTAACATGGATATTAATCAATAAGTAGTCAAAGAGATTATTACTCTTACTAAATTGATATCAAAGCCAAATAAAACTAATGTTAATCCAAAGGTTCTAATAGCTCGAAAGAATCAAAATCAAGGGAATGCCTTTATACACTAAAAATCACAAATTTAAAACATGTTTGTGGCTCCCAAAGCACAAGAAAAAATTGATGGTTTGCCCATTAATATTGTTGAATAAATGAATAAGTCTAATATGAATGTGCCAATGTGGAACATGATTTTTATGCCTGATCAAGTGGATATCCTTACGGAAGGTTTTTCAAATACTCATTTTTTAAACAATCCACCAAGCAAAGAAAATGTAGTTCTCATCAATACAACTAAAGGGCCTAATGAAGGACAATCAAACAAGCTGGTCAAAACTCCTCCCTTCTACATTTTTGTAATCATTGGTGACTCATTAGCACACAAATTCATGGTAGATAGTGGAGAAAGTACTTCAATGATGCCAAAGTTAATAGTAGATCATCATAGTTTGAAGTATGAACCATAATCTAAGAGAGTTTTATAGTTTTATGGATATTCTACCAAACTATATGGTATTATCAAAGGTATAAACTTGACCCTCCATTCTTGTCCTAGTGTTTTAGTGGTTTAGGATGTGTTGATTCTAGATATGCCTCCTCATTTTCATCTATGCTTATTTAGAGACTTCACAGCCAAAAATAGGGTTTATTTAGTAGAAAATTGGTCTTACATGTCTTTTAGAACAAGGCATGGGACCACGATGTCTATTAAAGCTTATCCTATTACCCAATTTCACATTGAGGCTTATGGGACATGTATCCCAAACATCAATTGTACCATTCTAGATGAAGATGATCACCTTGTTGTTAAAAAACTAGACACTTATCCTGAGGGGATGCTTGATATGTTCTTGGATGAGTTATGGAGTGAAAATTAGATACTTGATCCTTTGGAAGGTTTTGATGAAAGAGACATGGGAGTCTAAGACTTGCATGAAGAGAATTATTTCATTCCATCCCTCACTAGGCCACATGAAGATGAAAGTGGTTTTTGGAAATTGTTCTTTGATGGCTCAAGGAAAAAACATGGGGTAGGTGTAGGTGTGATGTTGATATCCCATTCCAATGAAAATTACTTTTCCTTTGATAGGTTATAATTTAGTTTCTCTTGAAAAATATTTGAATACGAGGGACTTATCCATGGCCTTCAGTGGGATAGTAAGAAGGGAATAAAGTAGTTATAAGTATATGGGGATAGTGAGTTGATAGCGCATTAGGTTAGAGGCCAAAACACCACAAAGAAACCCTTGATGAGGTCCTACAAGCACATAGTGTGGGACATACTTGAATAATTTTTAGCATTCAAAATATAAGTAGTGTTAAAGGCCAAAAAACCATAAATACCCCCTTGATGAGGTCCTATAAGCACAAAGTATGGGACACACTTGAATACTTTAAAGCCTTTAACATCCAAGTAGTGCTACGGGAGAAAAATCAACATGATGATAAGTTTTTAGATATGGGAGCTTAGTTTGACATCTAAAATGAGCTAAAAAAGTCCAAAGTATAGCCACATGTCAAAGTGGTAGTAAGGCTATTAGTTCCAAATAATGAGGCTCATTAACAGGTCTTTGAGAGTGATAAGTAAATTAATTACTTCTTGAAATAGGAGGTAGATTTTTCCTTAATGAAACAAGGTAAATTTCAACATCAATATGAGGATCAAATTGTTCAAATAGGATCTAACAAACTTTCTAAAGTGCTGGTCACCCTTGAAGGTCTCTTCCATGAGGGGATCACATGAGTAAAGATAAGGTAGTGATGTCAACTGATGAAGAGAACTATGAAAGAGTCATTATCTTGAAAGACATGATTCTAAAGATTGGAAAGGTGAGTAATGAGGTATAAATGGATACTTTCATTAAACTTTGTAAGGAATATTTAGACATCTTTGCTTGGAAATATAGTGATCTAAGAGGATTTGATCCCAAGCTAGACTAACACACTATAGAGTAAGAGGCCAATGCCAATCCTATTAGGAAAAAACAAAGGCCTATGAACAAAAAAATTTAAGAGATAATGAATAAATAATTGAATAAATTAATCAATTACAATATCATTTTTTCCATCAATCACTCCTCATGGGTAGCCAACCTGGTACCTGTAAGAAAGAAGAATGGTGATATCCATTTGTGTGCTGACTTTAAAGATTAAATAAGGTCTATTTGAAATATCATTACCCCTTACCATCCATGGAACAAATCCTTAAAATGACTTCTAGTTCAGAACACTTCTCTCTTTTGGATGGGTACTCAGGATACAACCAAGTGTTGGTAAGAGAAGAAGACCAATACAAGACTGTTTTCACCATAAAGTGGGGCACATATGCTTATTAGAAGATGCCTGTTTGATTATAAAATTTTGGGGAAAATTTTCAAAGATAAATGTGTTATCACTTTTATTTTTACCATTTTAGGAGATTCAAAGCTCTCCTCATCCAAGTGGCACAATGGAATCACCTTTAGGTTTGTGGGTAGCCTAGGGAATGAGGTGAATCTCAAAATAGGGCTAGCTCCCTTGATGTACCACTTTGGATTACAACTACTACTAAAATTAAGGGGTGAAAAGGGAGAAGTATAAATGAAATAAAACTAGTCTAAGGGATGTGATAAACCAAATTACATGATTACATCTAATCATATACATATTACACTTAAAATCAAAGGACAAATTGAAAAATACACTTCTCCAATCTTCATATTCTCACATCAATGCTACACTATGAGGTTATGGATGAATGTAAAAAGATAGGAGGACTATAAAAGAGGCATATGAGGGAAATAATGAAAATAATAACTCACTTAAACCATGAACATCTCTTAGAACACTTCACATGCCCTGTAAGAAGAGGCTACAAATAGGTGAAAGAATGGAACACATGTTAAGGAATCCATAGTTTTCACTAAGAAAGATTCATCATCCAATTGAAAATACTAATTAAAATAATAGATAAGGTAAAAATTAGTTTTATTATTAATCACAATGTATAAATTTGATCAAGGATTCACTATACTTAGGTGGAACATCCCATACAATGGCCAAAATGGCCAGTTCTTATACAACTTGAGAGAGAGAGAGAGAGAATAAGAGAGAAGTATAGAGGTCAAAAAGACACTTTTAAAGATAATAAAATTATATATATTTGTATTAGAAGAGTATTTTGGATTAATAATGAAAGTTTAGGAGCTAAAAGTGTCAATCCAAGTCACAAACGTCATGAAAAGTGGTAAGAAACTCCTCATTCTAGCTTAGAAAAAATACCTTCATGATTGGCCCTATTTAAATGCCTAATAAATAATTATTACCAAGTATTATAATTTGGATGAAATGTAATGACATTATACATGAATCTCCATGCATTGGTTGTAGGCCTAGTCATTCGAAATCACTTGGAAAGGAGTAATCATCATTTGTTGTCTAGAAAATTGCTCCTCCATGCACCTTACACACTTGGACTCAAAATTGGCATAAATTTCTCGTTAAAATACATTGGATGAAGTTAATGACACATATAAATACCAAATATGTCATTATAATCATTAGGTACACCTTAAAAAGACATCCCCTTAAAGTTTTCACACTTCTCCCTAGCTTGTACATTAGGCCAATTTTGACTGGTTGAGTTAAAGCACCTAGTTTGGACACTTATGATTTGTTTCAAGGAATTATAGTGATATTTGGGGTTATATTAATTATTAATATTTTCATCCATGTGATTTTAATTTTTTAAAACCTATTAGAACCTGTAAAACACAAAAAATAATGAGAAAAACCCTATTTCTACTCCCATCCATATAAGTACATACAATAAAAAAGCATGAGAGGGAGATTGCGAGAGTCCTTTACAAGGTGAAAAATATTTCATGGTCATACTAGTTTGTATATATTCATTTCCAACCTCATTTCTCTAATCAGGTTCCTTTAAGGGTTTTGTAAAGGTTTTAAATAGTTTAAGCCCTTAAGCTTTATTCATAAAGATTGGACATCCAATCTAAAAAAATTATAAAAAATAATTTTTAAAGACCACTATAAACTCTTCCAAACTTCTTATATTCCCATGTAAATCCTTTAATAAGATCTAAGCATTTCAACTTGGCCTATTGATCTTGTTCTTCCATTTCCTATAGGTTTGAGTTGATCTAAGGTCCAAGAATGGCTTATTTTTGTTTCAATTACAATATAAAATATTTATAAACTATGAATTTACCCCAAAAACATGATCCAACAAGTTTTAATGCTCACCTCATGCCATAAATGTGATTGACTCCTCATTTGGCTGCTAGGTCTAGACCTTACCTAGTAGGTCTAAGTTGTCTTTAGAGATTAAAATGGATTTTGGTGGTTTTAATTTAATATAAATATCCTATAAACCCATATTATTCCTAAAAAATCATTCCCAAATAGTTTTTAAATCATATTTCATGCTAGGACTGTAAATGATTCTCTTTTTGGCCTCTAGGCCTTAATGTGCCTAGCAGGCTTGACTACAACCCTAGCATGTTAGACCTCCCTATTTGTATCCATAATCCTATGAGGAATTTTAAATTATTTATTAGGTGTTATATAGATTCAAAAACCATCTTAAAATTTCCCTCCATCTTCTGGTCTTATATTTATATCCCATTCTCTAAAACTGCCAGTGTAAGCATGGGGAAAGTACCCCTTATCTAAGACAAAATAGGAGGTACTTACCCTATTTTTATAGGAAGAAAAATATTGTATGAGTTTATATATATGGAAATTACCATATGGAAAAAATTTCAGCTCTTGGTCATCTCATATTGCCCTCCAAACATGCCAAAAACCAAGACAGGTTCTTAGGGAAAAGACTATGTAGGGTTTTGTCCATGTGGACTATGTTATGCATGATTGAGGGATCATTTATTAATTTTAATTAATTAATTAGGGGGTTATGATCATGAATAAGGTGATATTATATTTAATCATCATTTCAAAACTTTTACATACTCCTTACAACCTTGAATCCTCAAACTGGACCTTAACATGACTGATTATGTTTTTGCATTAAGAGGTTCTGTAGGTATATTTGGCTCATTTGATATTAAAAACAATGTTATAATAATCATATTAAATTATTAATAGTAATTTAATAATTATTTGAATCATATCTTAGTGTTTTGAACACACAACATTTAAGAAGCTTCACTTTCATTGCTCACTGACCTTATACAGTCACCCCTAGTCGCTGTAGGTACACATTTCCACTTGAAGGGATACCTGTAGGTGACTTTGAATGAAATAGGAATTGGTAATGATTTTTTAAGGTATTATTAACACCTTAAAATATCCATTTTTAATTTTTTGGATTCATCTATCTCATTTCATGCACTTCCAATGCTTACACTATAAACTAGTTCACTGTCAAGCACCATTACAACTACTGGTAAGTGCTTATTAGACTTGTGTAAGTTTATTTCAGATTGAAAAATCATTGTGGAGGTGATAATGGTATTTATTTAAGTTATTTAAGTTAATTTAATCATTCCATTTGGCTTATACCCTTCACATACATCTCAAGTTTATAGACAGAGTCCTTCCTACCTGAGTGACCCCTATCTTAATGACCCCTATCTTAGTGATTTAGCTTCAACTAAGCCTGGTCATAGTGTTTTTAATAATTAAATTAATAAATTTAGTTTAAAATTTAAAATTTATTATTTAATTTAAATAGGTCTAAGAACATCACTTGGACCCCACCTATCAACCTATTGCCTACCTACCCTGCTGTAGGTGTGCATTTCTATAGTGTATGAAATGGGAATGTGTAAGGAAAAACAAAAATATATCATCCTTATCCTTCATTGTATTTATGTTCATAGTGTGAATTTAAATAAACAAATTCATTCCAACCATTTATTTATGCTTCCTCAATACTTTGAAGTGTTAAGGTCACTTAATACCTTCAAAGCCTATAAACAATACTGTCTAGTTTCAGTGGCTCTGTAGGCAACTTAGGCATTCAAACATCTACCTTATACTTTATTTTTGCCCTTAAAACTTACATAAATTTCATATATTATATATAAAATATAATTAAAAACCATCACAATTCATCAGAGGCTCTTGTAACTACATTATAAAGTCTCCACAAAACCCCAAGGGTCATTATTTTGCCATTTTAGGGAAAATATTCCTATATACAGTCATTTTGTGTTTGAGATGGTTTACATCTCCTCCAACCCTTTTGATGCTTCAAGTATTTTTTCCTTGATTTTATCATATTATATTAATTTTAAGGAATACATTACCATGTTCAAGTTATCCAAACAAGAAGCCCTTATGTCTCTGTCAAGCCACCTGTAAGTGGACAAACTATGCATATAGGCAATGAAAGGAAAATAGTGGGTATGTGCATGTTTTGACCCTATTATGAGTTGATATATATAGATAAAATTAAAAATAATTATTCACACCTTAAAAAACCTGAAACAAGTGTAACACCATCTTTGCAACATGAAGCAAGTGTCATGGCGCTTGGCTGACTATGTGTGATAATCATAGGCAGATTGATTATATGTGTGATATGTGATGGAAAAACATGGAGATGATTTGAATAATCAGTTTTAAAGGTGGGAATAACTAGGATAACCTTTAAAAAATTTAAATTGGACTATCATAATCCCTTGTGATGATTCACAAAGCATAGAAATTTAGAAAATAATGGAAACCTACCAACAACCCAGAATGGACTAGTCTACAAACTTGAGGTGGTTTGCTCATAAAATAAAATTGAAACAGGAAAAAAACCATGAATAAAATTATATTATGAATCCAAAATTCCTTTTAACAAATATCAAAAAATAGTTCATATGGACCTATCCATAATAAAGCAAAACCTGTAGGGTGCATAGATTTATAAGCAAAAAAACATAGTCAGCTTGTCAAAGATGGTTCATAAATCATGGTTGACAAAAATTAGAAATATTTTTATGAAAATTAAGGTATATAAGTTTTATATCATCTCTTAATATCATTTTTCTTGAAACCTCATGAGCTGTCTATACCAAGTATAAAACTACAAGTCACTTTTACTTGCCAAAAAGTGTGAAAATAGAGATGAATGGTTTTAAGCAAGAAATGACACTTAAAAATAAAACCATGAATGGAAATAAGCATGGGGGAGATGAATATTTATATTTTAACCTTTAAAATTGGCATGCTTCCCAATGAGGCTATACAAGTGCCAAATTCCTCTTCTTCCTCAATAAAATTACATCTTTTAGTTTTGTCAGTTACTTAAGACTTTTATGGACACATGGGGCATGACATTACATATTTAACCTTCAAATTTTGAAAAAAACCTATACAAAGCATTAAATGCACCTTTTTGACCCTTGAAATGACCCAAAATGATAAATGGACATAAAACCTAATTAACCAATGCTAATATAACATTAATTGACATTAATTGAACTATAATACACCCCACGAAACTCATATTACACCCCATATAGACCTAAAAAATCAATTTTTTTACCTATAGGTGCCCTAATTTGATTAAAAAGTCAAATTTGGTCAACACCATGGACTTGGATTTCTAAGGCTTGCTAAATTAGATGGTAATTGTCTACTTGGATGACATAAAAATTTTCTCCAATAAGGCTAGTGAACACTTGGATCCCCTAAGATTGATCTTTGAAAGATGCAAAAAATATTGGATATTATTGAATCCCAAAAAGTGTGTGTTTGATGTCCATGAAGGAACTCTTGGGACATATTATATCAAAATAGGGATTAACTATTGATCCTAATAGATTAAGTGTTATCTTGGCATTATCCTTACCCAAGCATAAGATGAGACTTTAGAGTTTCCTTGGGAATATAAACTTCGTGAGAAGGTTTATACCTAGTTTTACAAAATTAATCAAACCCATTACTGATATACATAAGAAGAATCAAGTGTTCACTTGGTCAAATGAAGGTAAAGTAATATTTGAGGCTATCAAGCAAGCCATTTCCCAAGCACCAATACTCATGAATCCTAATTTCTCAAGGGATTTCATATTGTATGCCTTTTCAAATGTTCACAATATATCAACTATGTTGATGCAAAAAAATGGTGAAGGACTTGAGTAGCCAATTACATTTTTTAGTCAAGGGATTAAAGGGTACAAAGTAAGGTATAATTTTTTAGAAAAGCAAGTCCTTACAGTAGTAATAAGCCTTAAAAAGTCTAGACCGATTGTCTCCAATATCAAAATCTATCTTATGGTGTCTCATCCTCAAGTGATATACTTCCTTCTTAACAAAGATTTGAATGAGAAGAGGTATGGTTAGATTACTAAGGCCATGGAATATGACATGGAGATCAAGGTCACTAAGGTAATGAGAGGAAATTTTTTATGTAGGCATATGGTTGATTACCTTCATGAAGATGAAGAGGTTGTCTTGGTAAGACAAGATAACTAATAAATAGATGCATCTGTACCTCACACTAGCTGGCTCTAGGATATGACAAGGTTATTGATAACATCTGAGTGATCACTACATATGGATAGATAAAATATAATGTATTTTAGACTTTAGTCCATACCTTATACATTGGTTGATGGGATTCTATTCAAAAAAGACCTCAATGGAGTGTTTTTAAGGTACATAGACTATGATCAATTGACTAGTCTCTTGGAACAATTCCATGATGGGCTTGTACGAGGCCATTTTGATCTAAGGAATACAACAAAAAAGGTGATGAGGGATGGTTATTATTGGCTCAACCTCTTCAATGATTCCTATGCATGGGTGATAAAGTTTCAAAAGTGTACCCTCTTTATAGGTAAATAAAGATTGGCAACCCTTCCTCTTAGCCTAATTTAGGTAGAGTAGCCCTTCATGTAGTGGGGATTGGAATTCATATGAATGATCAATCCACCTTTCAGTGGAGGTCACAAATGGGTAATAACTACTACTAATTACTTCACCAAGTGGCTGGAAGAAATTTCTTTGAAACAAGATAAAGAAACAACAATGTTGTATTTCTATGATAACACAGTAATGAGGTTTGGTGTACCAATAATAATAATTTCAGATAATGCCTTAGCATTTTTTGGAATGAGGAAAAGTGAGTGGGAAATTTAGTTGGGCATCTACCTTAATACATCCTCAAATTACTACCCCCAAGGCAATGGACTTGTAGACTCAACAAACAAAAAATTGATAAGGATCATCAAGAGGACTATGGAAGAGAATCAAAGAGTGTGGCACATAAAGTTAAGAATAACTTATGGGTTGATAGAGTGAATTACAAATTTTCCATTGGAAACTCACCATTTATCTTTGTATATGGGAATGAAGATAAGTTGCCCATCTCTCTTAATTTACCTTCTTTGGAGTTATCCCATCAGATTGAGTTGATGGAGAATAAACCTATGAGTGTGAGGATGGTAGAGCTCATGGAGCTTGAAGAAATAAGAGACCTTAAAATGAAGACACTAGAGTCACATCAAGATCAAGTCAAGAAATCTTTTGACAAGAGATCCATTTCAATGGATTTCAAAGAAGGGGATTTAGTCCTCAAGTGGGATTCAAATAAGGTTGAGCTAAAAAAGCATACAAAGGTTGACATCTTGTAGAGTGGCCCTATTTGTTCCATGGATGAAAACAACATAATGATTTTTATCTTGATCAAATATATGGAGAAGTATTACCCATACTAGTCAATGGGATTCATCTAAATCCTTTCTATTAGAAGAGTTTGCAACCATTGTATATATTGTATATTTTCTATAGTTTTTCATGTTTTCTTCTAAGTGCCTTGTATACATCTTTTCAATTATGTGTTTCCCTTCCCTAAGTGCCTTGGGCATTGTGTTGGTTTTGTTTCTTGTTGTTCTTGTTACTTCAAGATAAGGTTTTTATAAATGGGTAGCCTTATATCATTTTCATATCAGCTAGGAAAGAAAGACTTATGATCTCATATGCCTAATGGATTAGACAAGGAAACTAATCTGTTTCATAGTTGGCATGAAATCCTAAGAGGTCACTAGAAATGTTTTCCAAAATTGGCCTACATATGAAATTTTTTCCTAGATGTATCAAGCCACTCTCTTAGACACCTCAGTATCCTTCTACCTCTATGACTAGTACCTTTATGGTCCTAAATTGATGATATAGTGTAGTATTCTAGGAGGTCCTGGTATGGTGTGAGAAGCTATGTAGAGTTATAGTTGAGTGGGTGATCAAATGGTGGAAGGAGAAGACAAAACTAATGACCCTACCACATGTCACTTGCAAGATTTAGAAACACTTTAAGTAAGTTTTAAGGCGATTTTGGTGATTTTGAGGAAAAGGCCTGGAAATTTTTTTATAACTATAAGTGAAGAATCCAACAGGTTTCAAGGGTGTTCGAGCATTCGTGGGCATGAAATAGATTTTCAAAAAGTTTGAGATATTATAAAAAGCCAAAAATGAGGCCTAAAGAAGCTATTATGCCCAAAAGACCCCTAAAAGTGCATTAGAGACTTGAGGGTCCTCAAATTAGAATTTTAAGTGAAAAAGTAACTTTTTGAGGATGTCAAATTGGTTTTGGATTCCTCCCACCTCCTTATGGTGTGTTTTACCCTTTTAGACATGTTTAAGGTCATTTTAGGTCATTTAGAGTGGAAGAGAGGAGTTTGGTGACAAAAAGATGCATTTTTGGAGCATTTTAGAGTTTTGGTAACATAATTTTTGGAGATTTTTATTAATGCAAGGGCTTACATTTCATATTTAGGCATCCATGGTGTCCATAATATCTCCTCAGAGGGCCTATGAAATTAGATTATAATATAAGAACCAACAGAGGCAAGGAAAACCTATTGACTGCAAACTAGACATGAAATAGGTTATATGTCATTAATGGAGGTCCAAGAATTTAAAAAAGGTTTATAAAAGGAAGGAAAGGTCATTTATAGCCTAAAAAATATTGCTCAAGTGTTATATTATATAGGCAAACTTTTGGTTCTTCATGCTAAGGAAAAACTATTTCAAACAATTTGGGATAGCTCTAGGAGAACCTCAGAGAGAGAGAGAGAGAGAGAGAGAGAGAGAGATGAGAGAGAGAGAGAGAGAGAGGAGAGAGAGGAGAGAGAGAGAGAGAGAGAGAGAGAGAGAGAAGAGAGAGAGAGAGAGAGAGAGAGAGAGAGAGAGAGAGAGAGAGAGAGAGTTGAGTTGGGTAAAAATATTTTGGGAAGTGATAAGGACCCTAATTTAATTTCAATTTTTATCATTGGTGGTCTAGTTCATCTCCCCATATTTATGAATAATCACTAACAGTTTAGGGGTGCCTATATGGTTTGCTCATCAGTTTTACCTTATCTGTTTGCTTCAAAATTCAATGAGAAAGAATGGTTTTAGGGGAGTCATTTGAGGGTCAAATAGGACCTATTACAATTAGTTTCATCAAAAAAATTATTCCAATAATCTATTTATGGTATAAAACCTATTTTCTTTCTTATCATTGTGAAATGTCCATTTTATCAGCTCTAGAATAGAATGTAGGTGAGAGAACTAATGTACCTCATCCTCCTCATGCCACATTATCTTACTCAATTTATCATCACTCATCAATCCTCATTAGTTCATCATAGCCTTGATGGGTCAAATGAGGACTAGTATAGCGTAAGAAATCTCCATCTACAACCATGGTTTGAGGATCAAGGAAAGGAGGTACTCTCTATGGGGGTTTTGACTTAATTATCTCTTTTTACTAAGTGAAACCATATATAAAACCAATAAATTAATTGGTTTTCTCCTTGATGATAATGATCTAGTTCATATTTTTTGACCTTCTTAAGGTCTAGACTCAGTCATGATTGCATTTTATGTTTAGGGGTAACCTACAACCCACTGTGAAAGCATGCACCTACAGGCCTACTTTGGCAAAGTATACATATATTTATACTAAGCACAACCATGTCTACATTTTTGGTAGGAGGTTGTGAATATAGTGATCATGGGTAATTCATGCTTAAGATAATGTTACAAGGGGATCAAATTTATAGGAACTCATCAAGACCATATTGAGAAGGGTTTCAACACCTAAAACATAGTCAACCTATTGGATGACCATCTACAGGTGCCTTGGATGGATTCCATCATGTTGAGATAGAGTATTTGATTATTTTTAGGATCATTATTTAAGAGCTCCATTTTAAGGTCTTAAAGTGGTCTAACCTCATTACAAGTTTATAGACCATGACTGTTGATGCTGTGGATTTGCACTTAGGCAGGGGGCCAAGCTCCTGCCTTTCCACACGCAACAATGGAAACTCCCCTCTTGCCTGTGGGACTAGCGAAGATGGAGGGGAGAGTCTCTAGATAATGGCTAGCTCCCTCTAATGTATCTTTTAGGCCCTGGTTTCTCTTACTACTAACAAATAAAATGTAAAAAGGGGGGATGAAAAGGGAGAGAGAGATGCTGAAAATAGAACCTAAGCCTAAAAATGAAAAGGTGATACACTAGAAAATGTGACCCACCCAGCCCGAACATACACTTTTTAGTAGGAAGAAGCACCCATACACTTCATCTAAAGTTAGAAGTTATTCTATAATAATTAGCTAGGGGTCTATGGAAGTATAGGGAGGAAGGAACTAGAAAAGGTGTTCTGGGACACACTTTGGCAGCCTATTCATAGGCACCTATATTCTTCATGTAGACACTTTTGGTAGACCTACAGAAAGGAGACTTCACAATGCACTAGATATGTTGTGATCGATCTGTGAAAGCATGAAAGATAATGACTTAACACAAAAGAAGAAAATAGACATATACTTTAAAGTGCAAGTCTAGATAGAGGTAAAAATAGCTAAGTTCTGATTCAAGGTAAAATATCTGGCAGCTCTGCCTTACAAGCCCGAGAGATTTTTGGGTAGAGTTTTGCCTTAAGGCTGAGGGATCCCTTTCTCAAAATGAGAAGTTTACCATTTATAGAGGAATAAAGAGGCCATTTTGGTACCCTTTTTACAAGTGACCCATGTGCCTTCTGAGCATTGGGATGAGGAAGCTACCTGAAGATAATGTTGTGTCAGCCCCTGCCATGATTCAAAATTATGGGCTATGTCATTTGTCTACTCATTAATGCAAAATAAAGAAAAATGGGTCATGTCATTCACTGTTTGTGCCTCCTGATGATCGCATGGTAGGTACTATGTCAACTACCAAAATAACTCCTTGAATCAACACTTTCCTGCACTACTTGGATCACTTCATCTACTTCTGGGCTTGGCCATTTTACCTCCTCTAGCTCTTTTTTCTACTCCTTTGGCTCTTAGCTAAGAGTGCATCTACTTTTGACATGTGTCATAGTCTACTGCTTGGGCACTTAGAAGATAATTTGAAATGTGGACGTTGATGTGTGGTGGCTTCCATCGAGTTAATAATGGGATGTGGTAGCATCCACTTACCTCAGTGGGTCCTTCAAGAATTAGGTAGAAGTTGACACATGGACACTTTTTCCTATTCTTTCTACTTAATTTAGAGGCTTTGGAGGTATTTTTTGAGATTTTTTTGGAAGGTGACACATGGCCACTTCTACAAAACCTTTAGTTTCCTGAGAAAACTTTTGGGACTCTTTTGATTCTTCATGAATGCTGACACTTGGCATGCTCTGCACAGCTCTTAGCAACCCATTCGGGCCCACCAGTATTCTCTTTGAATAATGAATCACAAGGAGAAACCCATAGATGTTGACACTTATCAGATTCTACCGAGCCCTATAGGGGAAATGTGGCATGTTTTGCTGCTCCTAAAAAGCATGTCAAAGTCTTCTACAATTACCACTTGGTGCTTTCCATGCTCTAGCTTTCTTGATGTAAAATTTTTCATTTTCATGCCTATCATCACTTGAGAACCCAAAAGCTAGTTCACATGCTTAATTTTGAAAATTTTTAGGATGTCACCATCCTTGGCAAAGTTTGTCAGGCCTATTCTGCAAGTTTTTTTGATTCATGGCTTTTCCAACAGACAAAAAGTCTGTAAGAATTGTCCTAGTCTTTGTCCCTTCATTTCTATCTCTTTCTTTCAACCCCTTTCTATGGCTTCTGTGCTTCAAGCCCTTTGGATTTCCTGTCAGGTGGTGGCCTTCCTATGAATCCCTTCGAGCTTTTTGTCCAAAGGAATTCCTTTGGATAAAAAGTTTGAAAGAATTTGGCATTTTATTCTTCTTTACATCTTTGAAAATCCTTTGGCTGCCTTTAAAATGCTCCCTACCCTCTACAAGGGCATCTAAACCTAGCATTACCCTCTACAAGGGAATTCAAACCCAACACTACCCTTCAGCTTTGCGACACACCCTTAAACAAAGCCATTGAACCAACCCATTAAACCAAAAATGGTTCAACAGTTCAACACTGCACACCGAGCTGATTAAACCAAGCTGATGAACCATTTTCTTGAACCACTCATTGAACCAGTTCAATGGTTCAATGCTACATGTTGACTCTCTTGAACTGTTTGATGAACCAAATGTGATTGAACCAAGGTGTTGAACTTTAAATGTTAAACCCACCGATGAACTAGTGGCATTAAACTGAAATGTTGAACCAAGGCCTTAAACTTTATGACTGAACCAGTGATTGAACCATAAGCTACTTGAACCTAAGCTCGATGAACAAAAAGCTACTGAATAAACTGAATTGAACCAAGGCCAAAGAGCCTTGCATTAAACTTGAACCGAGCAATGAACTAAGGCAATTGAACCAAAGCCAAAGTGTTGAACCAACTAAGTTAAACCAAGTGATGAACCAAAGCTCGATGAAATTGTGTAACCCAAAGTTAAATGCCCTAGAACAATAGGGATAGAAGGGGACCAATTTTTGGCTTGTTAGGCAAAAAATGGTCAATAAATTGGCAACTCCTAGGGGAAGCATGCCTATTATGCTTAGAGACTAGTTGCCTTGTAGTCCATTGGGCACAGAGTCAGATGCAGCTTGAATAAAGATCAGCAACAACCCCAAAAGATCCAAGAATTAAACATGAAGCTTTTACCCCACACACAAAGGAAAACACACACAAGGCTAAAAAACACTACTTGTGCAAATTGCACTTAGGGAAAGTAGGAAAAACAACTGAAAACAAATACTATATACAACTAACCAGGTACGTCTGCTTCCCTCCTAAATCAAAGGGAAAACTTCTTAAGTCCCCTCCCTAGCAAGGAAACTTATGGTGCTAGCCAAATGGATGAATAAAAAGGAGAGCTGGTGACCTGCTCCTCTTGCCTGCCACCTGAGTTGGCTTGTATTTGGGTGGATTAGATTGAAACATGCCTCTAACATAATCGTACTCTATTTGTTCTTGGAAGCTCACCTCCTATTGGTTCTTCAGGATAGTGTATCTCATTAAGAAATCAATGGCTACTAGCTCGTCACCATAAGCCTCTTGATATGCATCATTGACTGGCTTATTCTCTTCTACCTCATGCTCAGGTTCCATGACATGACCATCCTCTTTGATGATTTCAAGGAAGGTATCTTTATATTCACTAACCTCTTGAAGAGATAAATCTAAAAACCTACAGCCCCTTTGTAAACTTATTTGAGTCCCAATGCCACCTTCTCCACTCTTATCTAGCTCATAGCCTCCTTGAAGAACAATGCAGCTTGCCCCAATGACTTCAAATGAATCATTCAAAACATGGATAGGAAATTGTCGATGCTCCTCCATGTCACCTAAGGTGATCTCCTCCTCATCCATACTCATGAAGTCATAATCTATATCAGGCAAGGCCTAATAGCTTTTTTGGAGGTGTGTGGATGGAGTGTATTCAGACATGGAAACTACTATTTGGTCTGAAACATCCATCACATGTTCACTGAGGAAACCTACTCTAGACTCCAACTTTGCAATCCAGCTATCCATATCTTCCTAGAAAACCCTTTCCTAGAGGTCACAATCATCATCAGAAGCAAGAGCAGCCTCATCTTCTTCAAGAGTTAGAGTGAAACCTTCCTTCTCCTCTTTCTTTCTACCCCAAGATTCCAATGTTTGCTTCCAACTCATGATCTTGGGATTGGAATCTTGCTCTTATGAACAGGTAGCAACTTTATCCTTTTCAAGGTCCTACACTGGTTCATGATATTTTTTCTTCTAGGTTGGAATTTGTTGACCATTTTGAAATACTTGAAGAGGTTGGGGAAGATTAGGGGGGGCCTGCTCATGTACAAGAAAAGCTATTTGAAAAGAGGCATGCTAAAAATTTAGGCACACAAGATTAAGGGTAGGATCGATTGATGCATCAAATTATCCAGAAAGATCAAGTGCCATATGATAGAAAGGATTTGGCACACAAGAGGGGGCTTTCTTCAGAATAGGAGGGGGTAGACCTTGGGCCAAAATTTCTTGATTTTTGTCCCTCCACTTTACCAACACTTCATCAATATTGAAATTAGCTTGTGGATTGGTAGAAGGGGTATCTTTTGGCGTCAGCTCCTCTACAAAGTCTAAAAAATCCATCTCTCTTTCTCCAAGCAGTCTCATCTTCTTCTCTAATTCCTCAATTCTCTTGGCCAGATCATCCTCATTTGTACCTCTTGGAGCTCATGGGAATCATCATAGAGATGGGGAGTGCATGAAGATTGCCATGAAATGAAAGGAACTACCTGATTAAGGGTGGGAGGGACTTGAGAATGACTAACCTCATTTTGTACCTCACACTCTTAGACAATGTCTTTCTCCTCCTTGCTATTCCATGACTCAACCACTTTATTCTAGCTCAAGACATTTGAACTGGGCATCTCCTTTGGGGGTGACAGGATCACAATGTGAGAGGGTAGTGAGGGTTTGGATTCCACTTCCCTCTCTACCAAAATGGACTACTACATCTGAAGGTTTGCCAATTTGATCTGTCTATCAAGATTAGCCTTAAACACAAGATTTGATATTTTAGAACTCTCCTCAACATGAATGGGGAAAGGACTTTGATAGGCTTGACTTGGCTCATAAGTAGGGGCTGTATATGACTGATATGATACTTAGGGAAACAAGTATGTAGGTTGATAGACTTGTTGGTAAGGCTGCCTCTCATGAATACTCAACTTCTCTTCCAAAGATGCAATCAAACCACTCACATCTAGTATCTCACTTGTAAGCTTGTAACAATTGGATCTTTCAATGGGAGTCCATTCCTTCTTAACTTGATTTAGTGCATTTCTCACTTGATGGATGACATGATCAAGAATTTCTTGGCCACATCCCCTTCTGCTGTCAAGATCTATTACATATTTTTCATATCCTAGTAGTGCTCATTTGAAGGCAAAAATGGGTTGATTAGCAAAGAGACTAGGTTGAGTGGGAGAAGTGATGTAATGAGAAGACTGGGCATAAGGCTAATATAACTCATGATAGGGCTAGGACTAGTCATATTGGACCTGATAAGGATCAACATAAGGCTAGTGATGATTATATCCATGCTGGCCAAGGAAAATAGGGTCCATGGCTCTGAATGATGGGATTATACATACCAAAATATTGTTTCTCGATGGTACGGTACTAGAATTGCTTAACCAATTGATTTAAATTAGAGTTGCCATTGGTGTTTGATGCAAAAGCCTCCAAAGGCTGGTTGGTCAAAGAAAACACCAAAAATTCTTCAACTTTATGGACACAACTTGTCCTAGTTGGTCCCACTAGGTGTGCCAAAAATTGTTGATGCCATGGATTTACACCTGAGGTAGGAGGCTGAGCTCCTACCTTTCCACACGTAATAATGGAAAATCCCCTCTCACATGTGGGACTAGCGAATCTAGAGGGGAGAGTCTCTAGATAAGGGCTAGCTCCCTTTGATGTATCTTTTAGGCCCTAGTTTCTCCTACTACTAACAAATAAAATGTAAAAAGGGGGGGGATGAAATGGGAGAGAGAGATGCTGAAAATAGAACCTAAGCCTAATAATGAAAAGGTGATACACCAAAAAATGTGACCCACCCAACCCAAACTTACACTTTTTAGCAGGAAGCAGTGGCCATACACTTCATCTAAAGCTAAAATTTCTTCTGCAATAGTCAGCTAGGGGTCTGTGGAAGTACAGGAAGGAATGAACTAGCAAAGGTGTTCTCAGACACACTTTGGTAGCCTATTCACAAGCACCTATATTCTTTATGTAGACACTTCTGGCAAACCTGTAGAAAGGAGACTTCACAATGCACTGGTCATGCTGTGATTGATTTGTGAAAGCATGAGAGACAATGACTTAACACAAAAGAAGAAAATACACATATACTTTAAAGTGCAAGTCCAAATAGAGGTAAAAATAGCTAAGTTCTGATTCAAGGTAAAATATCTTGTAGCTCTGCCTTACAAGCCTGAGAGATTTTTGGGCAAAGTTTTGCCTTAAGGCTGAGGGATCCCTTTCTTAGAATGAGAAGTTTACCATTTATAGAGGAAGAAAGAGGCCATTTTGGCACCCTTTTTACAAGTGACCCATGTGCCTTCTAAGCATTGGGATGAGGAAGCCACCTGAAGATAATGCTATGTCAACCCCTGCCATGATTCAAAATTATGGGCCATACCATTTGTCTACTCATTAATGTAAAATGAAGAAAAATAGGTCACGCCATTCACTGTTTGCACCTCCTGATGATCGTATGGTAGGTAATGTGTCAACTACCAGAATAACTCCTTAAATTAACACTTTCTTATGCCACTTAGATCACTTCATCTACTTTTGTGCGTGGTTATTTTGCCTCTTGTGGCTCCTTTTGCTACTCCTTTGGCTCTTAGCTGAGAGTGCATCTACTTTTGACACATGTTGTAGTCCACTGCTTGGGCACTTAGAAGGCACTTTAAAATGTAGACATTGATGCATGGTGGCTTTTGCTGAGCTGATAATGGGATGTGGCAGCATTTGCTTACCTTAGAGGGTCCTTTAAGAGTCAGGTGGAAGTTGACATGTGGCCACTTCTACCTATTCTTTCTACTTAGTTTAGAGGCTTTGGAGGTATTTTTTGAGATTTCTATGGAAGGCGACACATGGCCACTTCTGAAGAACCTTTAGTTGCCTAAGAAAACTTTTAGGAATCTTTTGGTTCTTCATAGATGCTAACACTTGGCATGCTCTACATAGCTCTTAGCAACCCTTCTGGCCCACCAGTCTTCTCTTTAAATAACAAATCATAAGGAGAAACTTGTGGATGTTGACACTTGTCAGCTTCTGTCGAGCCCTGCAGGGGACATGTGGTACATTCCACTTCTCCTAAAAAGCATGTCAAAGTATTCCACAATTATCACTTGATGCTTTCCACACTCTAGCTTTCCCAATGTCAAATTTGTCATTTGCACACTTGTCATCTCTTGAAAACCCAAAGGCTAGTTTACGTGCTTAATTTTGATAGTTTTCGAGAAGTCACCGTCCTTGGCAAAGTTTGTCAAGCCTATTTTGTGGGTTTTTTTTACTTCAAACCTATTCCCATAGACAAAAAGTCCACAATAATTATCTCAATCTTTGTCCCTTCATTTCTAGCTCTTTTTTAGCTCCTTTCTATGGCTTCTATGCTTCAGGACCTTTGGTTTTCTTGTCAGGTGGTGGCCTTCCTCCAAATCCCTTCAAGCTTTTTGTCTAAAGGAATTCCTTCAAACAAAAAGTCCAAAATAATTTAGCCTTTTAGTCTTCTTCACACCTTTGAAAATTCTTTGGCTACCTTTGAAATGATCCTTGCCCTTTGCAAGTGCATCTGAACCCAACACTGCCCTCCGTAAGGGCATTTGAACCCAGCACTACCCTTCAGCTTTGGGACACACCCTTGAACCAACTCGTTGATCCAAAAATGGTTCAACGGTTCAACACTACGCACCAAGATAATTGAACCAAGCTGATGAACTATTCACTTGAACCACTCATTGAACCGATTCAACAATTCAATGCTGTGCACTGAGCCGCTTGAACCATTTGATGAACTGAATGTGATTGAATTAAGGCATTGAACTTTAAACATTTAACCCATCAATGAACCAATGACATTGAATTTAAATGTTGAACTAAGGCCTTAAACTTTATGACTGAACTAGTGATTGAACTAGAAGCCACTTGAACCTAAGCTCAATGAATAAAAAGCTACTAAACCAACTGAATTGAACCAAGGCTGAAGAACCTTGCATTGAACTTGAACCAATTGAATCAAGCATTGAACTAAGGCACTTAAACCAAAGTCGAAGTGTTGAACCAAGCGATGAACCAAAGCTCGATGAACTCGTGTAACTTGAAGTTAAATGGCCCAAAATATCAAGGATAGAAGGGGACTAATTTTTTGCATGTTAGATAAAAAATGGTCAATAATGACCACATTGATCATTTTATATTCAATGCCTTACATGCTACTATAAGTGCATCTATAGACCATACACATAGACTTGAGGTGGTGGTGTATAAATGTTCTATAATGTCTTGAAGTTTCCATAACATAAGGGTAATATGGGTATATCTTGATAAATAATTATGGGATCACGTATCATGCATGCTACCTAAAATCACACCCACTACCTATATACCTAAAAATAACCACCTACAAGTGGCTTATAGAGAGTCATGAAGGAGTTACAAAGAGGGTTTTGACATTTTTAAAAACCTCCTTAAGGTTTGTGGATGTTAGAAAGGTCATGATAGCATGTTTGAATCAATAGACTAATAGGTAGAGTTAAGAGGTCACCTTCGAATTTGAATGACTATGTTAGGGACAATTTCCCTAAAACATAAAAATAGAGGCTTGAGCACCTTTTGTTGATGGTAGATTATGATGTCACAAAGGGTTTTGACCAATCCAAATACACTCATATTATATCCCTATCATAGGGGAAGAGCCTTACAAAAGGAAAAGGGTGTGTGAATAGATGAAATTATTGTTTGAGGGCCTCCAAGTTTCACTTTTATTCACTATGATTATTCAGTGCATTCTACAAGATTAGAGCTTATAAAGTGCCCTTAAATCCTAAGATAGCAATGCAAAAGCCTATCACTATGAAAAATGGTTCTAAACAAATGTAATAACACTTTTATGGTCTAAAGTTTATCAAGATAGGTTAGATTAATAGGGTTTGGCCTAATGGGTACACCTACAGGTGTACTTTTGTTTAAAATACCACCTACAGCTGATTGTAGGTATCTATAGTCTAATGACATAAACCTAAGAATGAAGTCCTAATGGAAACACAAAAATTTTATTGGGGAGGATGCATCCAAAGTATCTCAAAAGGACAATAGGCCATATGACACAATTTTTAAGGTGGGTTTTTACCTATAAGACCCTTATTTTACCTTAACACAATCAACTATAGTTGACTACTATAGACAATGAGCAAGAGTATGATGTTTTGAGTGTTGTCATATCTTGATTTTGAAGTATATGCATCCATATATATGAAAAAAATATTAGGTGTGATAGGAAATTATCTAAACATTATACTTAAGGCTTGAACCATGCAACCAACACCTACAGGCTGGGTAAAACAAGAAATATAGTCAGCTAACCATGAGGGCACCTACAATAGAGTTTTTTTAGAAGGTGTGATGAAATCCATTTAAGGGAAGATATAGGGGAGATAATGTGTGATTTATTATGGAATAAAATAAATACCTAATGCAATGCAAACTCCTCAACTAGCCTTGATAATCCACCTCAGAGAGCATATGGACTGTATCAGTTAGTATAGTGATAAGAATTAAGGGGATATTGATAGTTAGATTGATAGAAAAGAATCAAGGGATATAATAAGAAAAATGTGTGAAATTATAAGTATTAAATACATGATAGGATGAATTGAATATGTCTTTTCACCTGAGTCATCAAGCCACCACCTCTCACAATACTCATGAACACATACAACCACGTTAAATGCACTATTGCAGTCAAAGATGATAGGTTCCAATAGGTTGGAGGGAGGGTCTTTGTATGTTTAAAAATAAAGGTATCAATTTATATATACATAATTTAAAGTCATAAACAATTGTGAACTCATTTTGGAAGCAAATACATTGCAAATTAGAACCTCTTCTACCTTACACAGTCAATTATGGTGCATAAAAGTATGTGTTTTGGTTCATTTTGAGCATGGGAAGGTCAATAAAGGGTTACAACCTACTTTATGCATTTAATTTAGTTGAAACATACATAATTTTGGTATTTTTATCCCTTAAAACTAATTAAAACTCAAGGAAATGATTTTTGAAGGCTCTTGGGCCCATGTAGGGAAGGAAAAACCCTAGGTTAGGGTTTTGGTGTTTAAGAGAGTTCTAACTATCAAAAAATCCTAGAAAATTATGATTTGACATAATTTTATATGAGGATAATTAATCAAGAGGTTTTGGGTTTATTGGAGTCCTTAAAATATGAATTTGGTGGTTGAGAATTTGGAATAGGGCTAATTAGGCCTGAATGAGAGGTGGTTTCTAAAGGAAGTGTGATTTAAGAGTGAAATTAGGTCATGAAACTTGTCATACGTATATAATGAGATGTATAATAGATAAAAATATTCTCATATTTTCAATATAGTTCATATACTAGTCAAACCAATGGTATTTTCCTAAAAAGGGTTAGCAGATATGCCTAGACAACCAAGAAGTCACTATTTTGGTTCAAGTTATAAGTTGGTTAAGCTCATAAAAGGTCTATAAAGGGGATCCATGCCATAAAAAGGTATAATACACTCATATAAATAAATATTACTCCTCAATTAATCAAAATTAATTGATTTATGCCTACAAACTAGGCATGGGTAAGAGACCAAGTAATTATTTGGAGGCCCAAATCCAAAACAAGCAGATAGAACTTCCTAAGGGATTCCACGATATTTTGATTGTGATTATGGATGCATTTAACTACCCTCTTTGAATTTTGAAACAACCAAGGTCCAAACCAAATGTCTTAAGGACTAATCACAAATAAGTACGCTTATGTGTTAGTAAGGTTAAGGGCACCAAATATGTTGGATAGTTTTATAGATTGGTAAGGTACCTGATGGAGAGATAAGAGTTGTTTGAGAGGATTTTGGAGTAAAAGGAGTGGATAAATAGGACCTATATAACATGTTTTAGGTGAGATCAACTTGTATAAAGATAGAGGAATATTAGAACAAGGTTTAAACCAAGTTACGAAGTCATTGAACCCAAGAAAGTAGAAATCAAGGCTAATATGTGAAAGCTAGTTAAGGTAAGAAACTTAGAGTGATGGAATGAGATTGGAGAAATAAGGTGAATATAGTGATTTTATAAAAACCTATAAGGGAATTGGTTTTCTATCCAATGGTAACCTATAGCTACCCTTAAAAGCACCTACAACCAACTAGGTGTGCAAGGGAAATAGAAATTTTTTTATGGTGTAGATGTCAGAGGTAAAATACACTAAGAGGGGGGGGGTGAATACATGGTGGAAAAAAATACAATTCAATTTAAAAATACTTAAAAATACTTAAGCATTCAATATAATCATTCATGAATCATACAAATCATTCATAACCGTGAATAATGAACATAATGCAAGATCACATACACAACACAAGATCTACATGGGAAGCCCTATTGGGGAATAAAACCCACTCTAAAGCCTATAAAAACATGGAATACTATCTTATAAGATGATAAAAAAAATATATTGATCAAGTCCTTCTAATCAAGAACCTTGGTCAAGTCATTCTAACCTAAGTGTTTCTACTCATTTTTGCTTTTTACATTCAAAAGGAATAAGAAACTAAAGTTAAATGGTCAGGGGTTTGTACGTACCCAGATGAAGCTACGCACCGTATCTAGATGATTGAAGGAGCTCCTCTTTGGCTGTGGAGGATGACACCTGTAGATAAGAAAGAAAATGTTAGATAGATATATGGTGGACTTCCAAGCAAAGCTTGGTCCCAGAAGTGCAAAGACTTCCTGGAGGGATGACAGTCCACTTATTTGACAAAAGAGTGTTGCTAAAAAGAGAAATGGTAAAAGATTAAACAAAATAAATAGAGATAATGCATACCTATATTATACTATCAGTCTATCCCAGTCGCTGACATTGGTAGTTTTGCTAGCATCGGTTGGTCAATATTGCCAATGTCAATTAGTCTGCTGATGTCAGTAGGGGAAATGGTCGATGTCAGTCAGGGCAATGGCCTTGGATAGGTTTTGGATGGGTTTTATGGTCGATAGAGGGGTTTGGAAGGTCTGTAGGAGTTTGGAGGTTCATGCAAGATTATAGGGAATTCAATAGAGTCTTAAGAGGGACAAGGGGTAGAGGATAGGTTGTCAAAAGGGGTAAGGATAAGCGGAAGGCTTTTCAGCCTCTCCAGGAAGAAAGTCAGGTCTGGTTTGGTCTACAGTACTTAGAAATAACAAAATAGAGACTAGTTACCAATGCTTTTCAAAACACTAAAATAAAAGGATAGAAGAAACACTTAGCTTTGGTGAGATGAAGAACCAATGTGTTGGACGCTTGTGCCTATTATAGATAATGGCGAGATCCTTGTATAATGCTCCAATCTGATCTGAAGTCACTTGAGCAGAGTCTCTACAGCTAAGAGAGCATTGATAGAATGCTGATACCTCATCCCAAAGCCTGCCTTTGATATGTAAAGAGTTAAGGAATAAGAGAAGATCGATTTGGGCAAGAGAATTAGCATTTGGGTGGAAGAGAATTTGCATTTAGGGTTTGGTTTAAAGCAATTGATGTCAGCAATTCCACCGGCATCAGTCGATGGCTAACCGACATCGGTGGCTAGAAGATGGGTAAAAAGGCTATTTTTAGCCTTTTGCCTGTTCCTCCATCTGCCAAGTTTAGCTGCCATTGGTGAACGGTCCAAAGGGTGGGTTTAATAGGCATGAGGATTAGTGGGGGAGTTGAAATAGGGCTTAGGTAATTATGAAGGGTCATAGGGTGATATATGGCCTAAGAGCTAGGAATCCAAGGCAAAGTGAGGTGTCATGGGTGGTGTTATTAATTTAAAATAGGTAATTTATTTTAAATTAATATGTGTGTGGGTTAGAAATGTTTAGAAGTGGACCAAGGGGACCAAGGGGGGGTTGACCAAGGAGTAGACATAATTTTGGTGTCTACACTAAGGACTTTAGTAAAATAATAGTTCCATAAGGATTACCTACCCCTACGATGATCAAGTCCTTCTATCCACCTATTCAGTCAAGTCCTTTTGACCTACAACCTTGATCAAGTCCTTCTAACCAAAGGTCTTTAGTGAAACCCTATTTTACAAGGAGAAACTGTCCCTATGGAAGATCAAGTCCTTTAGACCCTCCTTAAAAAGAACACTTTCAACTTAGAGTTGATGTATTCAACACCTGATGATGGAACTCTAATTATATGATAACTACATAAAATCTCTCTCTCTAACTCATACATGCCTTTCATATAGGCATTTCACAATCTCTCTCCTTCTTCACTCAAATAGTCCTCATATGCACACACAAATCTCTTCACACAACTTCAAACTACAAGAACACTATACTATCATCAGAAACATGATATACAAATCATACACATAGTCCTTAATATTCTTTACTCATTAACCGAATAGATGGTCAATCTCACTCTCCTATTCTTTCCTTTGCTCTCAAGCTATCTCACATATAAGTCTCTCACTCAAATATTTCACTCAAAAGTCTAGAAATCATCATCTTTCATTTCACTATATATAGAGATATCATGAATTATCAATTCTACATTAATCCTTATCATCCAAAATACATTCCTTCACTTTAAATAATCTCACATGGGTCACACTTAAGTATGCCACACTTTCAAATAGGCCTAAGCTGCTTTTAGGTCTTATGGAGACCTATTCAGCTCTTTGACACTTCTATGATCATAATAAGAACACAAGACCGCTTAAAAATACATAGGTCCACTCCTTATGGCCCCTAAGACATCCTCAAATGATCATATTCACCTTTTCTCACCTTTGCATATGCTCAATTAACTCAAATAAAGACCTTATACATAAGAACACCATTATTAAACATACATTCAACTTCTTAAGCATTGTTCATACTCAAGATATATTGATCACACCTCCAAAATACTCGTAGAGAAACATCATGAAGTCTACAACACTCCCCAATATCCAATTCACCATTAAACATCAAAACAAAATCTACATAAGCTTAATTACTCTTCTTGGGTCACTTGTAAAACATATACAAAAACACAGACAACTTTGAACCTTCATAACTATGTCTATACATACTCTCATATCTTTAAAGTTATATTTTCAGATGCACCTTGGAGTCCTATACCATTTTGATTTTTATTATATGAGAAAATTTAAATTCTATAAAAATATATGGACAAAATATATATCTCTATTTTTTCCTTGTGTTAAATTCAAATATTTGAGTTTAAATGGTTATAATTAAACCTCAAACACTTTGTAATCATCTCATGTCATCTTAGCTTAGATAAAATATGCACCATCGATCTTGTTTGATATTTAACACATAATATACCAATGACAAACATTAAAGATCTATTAATTTGAACTCATCTCATGCAATATTAAAATGTTCACTCCATCTGCTCTGTCGATCTCTATGGATCAACCAGAGCTTTAACTATCAACATTCACCGTTTGATCAATCTGTACAAACACCCATTCACTGTTGGATCTTTATCCTGTACCTTTTCTTAGTTTTTAAACATCATGTACCTATCCTAATCTCATTGATTCCTAACTTCTTAGAGTAACACACAACATCAATCTTGCTCAAGCTTTAACTTGTGAGGAAATGACTATGGGAACCTTGCTTATCTACACAAGTATCCATTTTTGAACCTTAATAACTTCTTCAACACTTGGATGTATGATCTCAAATTTAGACTAGATGATCTCCTCATATAGGATAATCTAAATAAATAAAAAATAGATCATAAAACCCTTGCATATGTGAGATGTAATGACATACAAATTCCTTCTCAAAATCTTCTATCATAAAGCCAACTATGTCAAAACCTATTTGAGAGGCCAACTTTGAGCATGCATAACTTTTTTTGTGCTTTAGTGCATGATTTGAAATTTAGTGAAAATACACTATGTTATAAAATAAATAAATCCATATGATTAGTTTCTATTGAGACCTTAAAATGTGCAAGATATTCCACCATCAAAATGCTCATTTGGCTCTTCTTACCACATTGCAAAATTGGCTATGGGAAAACATAGTCAAACTACTTGGGAGCCCAACTTTGCATATACATATATTTTGATGTGCTCCATTGCATGATCTAAAATTTATAAAAAATAAACTAGGCACAAAAATTAATAAACCCATATGATCAAATTATCTTGAAACTTCCACATGTGTGATATCTTCCACCATCAAAATGATTACTCGACTCTTCTTGCACTTTGCAAATTTGGCTAAGTTGGGGAAAAACAATGAATTTTGATTGACCATGATTATATGCATGACTTGATATATAAAGCATAAAAACTAGGGAATAATGTGATCACAACCATATGACCAACCCCCCTTGACTCATTTCCATGTGGCAATGGTGATGTCATCAAACTGCCCACTTAGATTTTTTAACACTAGACCCAAACTATCCATATGAAACTAAGGAAAACCAAATGAATTCCACTTATGCACGCAAGATCTCAAAGCATAAATAAAATATTAGGGACCTCTTACACATGGTCCAATCACCATAATCATCCTTGAACATATATAATTATGCCAAAACTTAAGATCAACCAAGCCTCCTTTAAGCACATTAGGATAAGCACATTGCACACTTTGTCATTGTTACTTAGGCTATCAAATCACTTCATCCACTCAATAGGACACATCCATGAGATTACCATGATATAAATTATAACTCTCCAAAAATATCCCCCTTTTACTTTGATGTTAACAAACATCATATATAATAATATACAACTCACCTTCTCTCTCTTCAAGCACTCCCTCAACATGAACACTAAGACAAACACATTGCATACTTTTTCATTGTTAATTAGGCTATAAAATAACTTCATACACTCACCAGGACACCTCTATGACATCACCATAATATCACTAAAAACTCTCCAATAATCATCCCCTTTATCATTGATGTCAACAAACATCATATATAGCAATATATAACTCACCTTCTCTCTCTTCAAGCATCCCCTCAATAAGAACTTTCTGCCCCTTTGAAACTAACAAAGTGGGAACTAAATAATCTTGAGGACATAAAAATAATATAAAAGAGGAATGTACCATCTTATAAATATGATACAAACTCCCCCTTACCTTGAGCTTACTTAAGCTTGCCTTGATAATATCCTATTGCTCCATGCCAACACTTTCTTCATCAATCACTGCAACCAATGAAGTAAGAACACATCAAAACACTGACAATTGATGAAACTCACCAAGAAACATATAATAGGTATTTACCCTAATATTTACAATCCATTATACCATTTAAGCATCTTCAGATCTCCACACACCATAAATAAACACCACATAGGCTTACTAGCCTTCTCTTTCAAGACACTTCCATGACCACCGCATGAATATTTCAAGGTGATTTCTCAAGTTTTTTTAGAAAATGTTTCCTAATTTATGATTGGTATGATTCTCTTTTGGATAAATTCAACAAAAACATGCTTCTTATTACTAGGTCTATTTAGCCTCCTTATATCCCTACCTAAAACTTGTAGAGCCCATAAATTTTTGTAGACATAACTTCAAGACATAAAACTTCATATCTATAGAAATATCATATTTACCCTTGAGCAAACAATTTTTTAATAACAATCTCATCCTCTACAACATAATTCCTTCACAAACCTACTACCCAATTAGGCCTTCAAATTGACAAAAATTTGAATAAAAAGAGAATCACAAACCTTCAAATATCTATGAAGCTTGATTTGACAACCAATTTAGCCCATTTAACATATTAAGAATCCTTAGACCTCAAATCATAAGGTAGACAATTTTATAGTAGATATAAAAAAACAAACTCAACATAACACCTTCCAGTCAATGTCCACCATTGAAACTTATTGTACACATGGAGACAACCATTACACACTTTTGGACCAATATTTGAGCTTTCACACCATTTGGAACCTTGAATTCCTATAACCTATTTTAAGACCTTGATAAATCTCAAATCCTCCTTTGTCATCTAAGAACCTTCAATCTGACCCTATAAACTACTTCCATATATAGTTATCAACATCATGACATTACCTCAACATATTTTACACTTGGACATACCTGTTCCAAATAAGAAAAATTAACTCTAGTCTTATATGACCATCTCAAGAATACCACATAAACACTTGCTTCTCTACTGAAAGGAGTCTCTTAAGAATCATAGACAGAGACACCCTCTATACCTCAATGCTCTAAAACAAAAAAAAAAATTCTCATATTCCTTCTCCTCCTTGCTCAATTGATAATTATAGTTATTATTCTTATTTTTCTTCTTTGGATTTAGAGAAATAAATTCCTTAGCTATGAAAACATTCTCCTTTTCTTCTATGATTAGATTATCAATACATGGAGACAAAATAGATTCATAACATACCTATTCATCTAAAGAATATTACTTGTAGCTTGGAACCTCATCACTAGGTATATAAAATTGATGTTATTTGTATGAACATTGCTCAATAATATAAAGATGTTCACTTAGATCCATACTCACCTCAGAATTAGCCTCAACTAGTATCATGGTCTTCTCCTTGAGCTTAGTCTCTCATTCTCAACACAAGCAGACAATGAGACCTCTTTGGAATATCCAAATTCTAAAGTATTCTCCACCATATAAAATAGATTACTTGGACCTATAGAATCATCATGATTCATACTAATCTCCTTTGTTTTTCATGAGTTAACTTGCCTTCTTCCTTGCATTCTTAGTTCATGATTGAACCTTTTTTGACTTTTAGACCTTTTCTTGTAGAAATTAGAAATATGACCTCTCTATTCACAATTGAAGCATACCATACTTTTTTACGAAAATTTATTTCTTACTTTCCATATTTGGACAAAATACTGCAATGTGTTCTAGTTCATAACAATTATAAAATTCAATATCTTTTGAAGAAAAATAATCTTGCCTTGCCTTAAATGGACAATGTTTTACAAAGTGTCTGTCCTATATTAATATAATCAAATCACTTAACCTTGCTTACTTATTTTGACTGATGAACCCAATCATAGTCCCATGAAAACTCATTTTTAATAGGTCTTCTAAATTCTCTACCTCTATGCCCAAAACTGATTACAAGTATAATACTAACCATTGAAATTTGCATACCTCTTGGCATTTGGTTGTTTGATCTGATGTGTCTTAAATATATTTACACCATCATTCCTTGTTTGATGATTTGTCTTCAAAGGCTGATTATTGTGGTTCACATTAGTATTCATCTTGTCTTGAGTTACATTCTTTTGTTCTTCTTCATATCTAAGACTAGTTCTATCACTATCATGTTTTTGACCACTTATAATATTATCTAGATCACATGAGCTCTTTTTAAATCTCATAAATGTCTTCACCTTACTATATTTATTCTCTAAATCAGATTTCAAAGACTCATTTTTAGAAACATACCTTGGACATTCATCTTCTTTAGCTTTTAGGATTTTAGACATAATTTCCAATTGACCATTAAGATGCTTGACCATATCTTCATGATCCTTGAAATCTTCATCCATTCTTGCCTCAAACACATTGATTTCTCCTTAAAGTCCTTTAGTTTAGATTTCATCGTCTTATTGATATTCTTCTCAATATTCAGTTCTTCAAGAGCATTCATCAATACAATCTCATATTCCACCTCATCTTCATCATTATCTGAATCACTCCAAGTAGACTCTTTCTGATGTGAGCAACTTCCTTCCCCAACCATGAATATAGATTTATATTCAGTAGGACCATCATCTTCATTATCATATTCTAATTCATTATCTTCACTCTCATATAATGATATGCAATCGTCTTTGGTGTATAGACTCTTACTATCTTTAGAACACTTTTTTTTGTTGTCAAACCTTCTGAATCAATTTTTGTTTTTATCAAACTTGAATGATATCTTTCCTTCATCATGACCTTGATCATTCTCTTCAGCAATATCCTTCTTGTACTTATGAGGGAACTTATTATCAAAATTTCCTACCTCTCCTTAATTGAAGCATTTGAAAGGCAACTTACCCTTATACTTACCTAAACATGTTTTTAATTTCTTTATAAACAAAATAATTAGTTCATCCTCATTAATATCAAAAATGTCATCTTCCTTGGTTTTCTTACCTTGGACCTCCCTTTTTGTCTTCATCACTATTTTTAATGATGCTTTCTTCTTTGGTAGTATATCATCATTTAGTCTCATCTCATATGTAGTGAGGGTGCCATGCAATTGATCCATATTCAATTGAGTAAGATCATGAATTTCTTCTATAGCAAATAATTTTAGATCAAATTGAGAGATAGAGACTGCAATACATTTTTAACTATAGTAGTCTCTTCAAGGTTCTTTCTAGGACCTCTGATGATGTTTGAAATATCATCATCTCTCTGTAGAAATAATGCCATAAAATCTTCTTCTTTCATTTTGAGGCTCTCAAATTATCTTTGATGATTCTGCAACTTTGCCAACTTAACCTTTGAATCTCCTTCAAAAATAGTCTAAACTTTATCCCATATTTCCTTGGTAGATGTGCAATGAATTACTATGGTGAACTTAGTTTCTATAAGACCACAAGTGATGGCATTCATTGCCTTAGAGTTGATCTCAAATAGATTCTTATCTACAATACTAGATGGAGGAATAGTAGGAGCCACATAACCATCCAAAATAGATTTCCATACATCAAACCCTAGGGAAATAATGTATATCTTCATCCTAACACTCCAAAATGCATAATTGTATCCATTGAACATCAGTGCTTGATTAGTATAGAAACCACCTTACACATTTTGACTAGCCATTGCACCTTAGATCACCTTCAAGCTATCAAGCCTTTACCAAAGGACACACACTGATACCAATTGTTAGAGGTACAATTTAATGAGAGGGGGGAATGAATCAGTGGTGGAAAACAATCCAAATTAATTTCCAAATCCTTACAAATACTTAATCATTCAAGATAATTATTCATGAAGCATATAGATCATTCATAGAAATGAATAATGAACATAATGAAATATCACATACACAACACAAGATATGCATGGGAAACCCTCTTGGGGAATAAAACCCACTCTCAATCTTGAAAACACATGGGACACTACCATTAAGATGATCACAAACAAGAGACTGATCAAGTCCTTCTAATCAAGAACCTTGGTTAAGTCCTTCTGACCTAAGGCCTTTATAGAAACAATAGCTCTATAAGGAGAACCAACCTCTAAGATGATCAAGTCCTTTTGACCACCTATTTGGTCAAGTCATTATAACCTAGAACTTTGATCAATTCCTTCTGACCAAAGGTCTTTATTGAAACCCTGTTTTACAAGGAGCAACTACCCCAAATGAAGATCAAGTCTTTTAGACCCTCCTTGAAAAGAACACTTATACCTTAAATATAATGTATTCAACACCTGATGATGGAGCTTTGATTATCTGATAACTACACAAACTTTATCTCTAACTCATACAGACCTCTCACATAGGCATGCCATAATCTCTCTCCACTCAAATAGTCCTCATATGCACACATAGATCTCTTTGCATAAATTCAAACTCCAAGAAAACTATACTAACATCAAAAACATGATTTATACATCATATACATAGTTTTTAATATTATCTACTCATTAACCCAATAGCTGGGCACTCTTACTCTCCTCTACTTTCAATCACTCTCCAACTCTCTCACATACAAGTCTCTCACTCAAATCTTCCACTCAAAAGTATCGAAATCATCATTTTTGCATATATAGAGATATAATGAATTATCAAGTCCACATTAATACTTGTTAGCCAAAATACATGCCTTCACTCGTAAGGCATCTCACATGGGTCACACTTAAGTGCAACACACTTTCAAATAGGCTGAAATCACTTTTAGGTCCTATGGAGACCCATTTAGATCTTTGACACTTTTATAGGCATAATAAGAACACAAGACCACTTAAAAATACATAGGTGTAGTCCTTATGTCCCCTAAGACATCCTAAAATGATCATAGTCACCTTTTCTCACCTCTGCATATGATCATTTAACTCAAATAGAGACCTTATACATAGGAACACCATTATCAAACATACAGTCAACTTCTTAAGCATTGTTAATACTCAAGATAGATTGATCACACATCCAAAATAATCATAGATCAACATCATGGAGTCTAAAATAATCCATAATAGCCAATTCACCATTAAACATTGAAACAAAATATACATAAGCTTGATTACTCTTCTCATGTCACTTGTAGAACATATACAAAAACATAGACAACTTTGAACCTTCATAACCATGTTTATGCATACTTTAAGATCTTCAAAGTTATATTTTTAGATGTTCCTTGGAGTCCTCTACCATTTTGATTTTTACTACATGAGAAAATTTGAATTTTATCAAAATATATTTAAAAAATATAGAGATCTAGTTTTTCCCTATTTTAAATTCAAATATTTGAATTCAAATGGTTATAGATAAACCTCAAAAACTTTGTTATCATCTTGTGTCCTCTCAGCTCAAAATGAATATGCACCATCAATATTATTCAATCTTTAACACATATTCCACTAATGATAAATGTTAAACTTATATCAATTTGGCCTCATATCATGCAATCTTGAAATTTTGATTCCATTTGCTACATCGATTTATGCAGATCAATCAAGTCTTTAACTATCAATTCTCATTATTTGATTAATTTGTATGAACACCCACTCATCATTGGATCCTTATCTTGCACCATTGCTCAGTCATTAAACATCTTATACTTGTATTCATCTCATTGATCCTTGAATTATTGGAGTAACACATACCATCGATCTTGCTTGAGCTTTAACTTGTGTAGAAATGACTATGTATGAGAAACTTGCTAATCTACCTAAGTAGTCATTTTTGAACCTTAATAACTTCTTCTTTGATTAGATGCATGATCTCAAATTTGGACTAGATGATCTCCTCACATAGGATAATCTAACCATATAAAAAATAGCTATTGAAAACCTTGCACATGAAAGATATAAAACCATAAAAATGCCTTCTCAAAATCTTTTATCATAGAGCCAACTATGTCAAAACTTGCTTGAGAGACCAACTTTGATCATGCATAACTTTTTTCATGATTCAACTTACGAGCTAAAATTTACCATAAATAAACTAAGAACAAAACTAAACAAACCCATAAGATTAGTTTCTCTTGATACATTCACATGTGAAAGATATTACACCATAAAAATTCTCACTTGGTTCTTCTTACCACATTGCAAAATTGGCCGAGTATGGGAAAACACAGTCAAACTATTTAGGAGCCCAACTTTGCATATGCATATCTTTTGATGCACTTAATTTATTGATCTATAATTTAGAAAAAACAAAATAGGCACAATAATGAACAAACCCATATGATAAACTTATCCTAAAACATCCACATGTGTGAGATATACCACCATCAAAATGCTTACTCAGCTCTTCTTGACACTGCAAATTTGGCTATGGGAAAAATAATGAATTCTAATTGAGAAACCAACTTTTAACCCTCATATATTTGACCATGATTTAATATATGAATTGAGATATGGAAAAAAAAACCTAGGGACTAATGTGATAAAAACCATATAAACAACTCCCCTTGACTCATTCCCATGTGAATGGTGATGTTATCAAACTACCTACTCATATTTTATGCCACTAGACCTAAACTACCTAGATGAGAACTATGGACAACCAGATGAATTCCACTTATGAACACAAGATCTCAAAGCATAGATAACATCTTAGGGACCTATTACACATGATCTAATCATTATATTAATCCTTGAACATATCTAATCCTGCCAAAATTGAAGATCAACCAAGCCTCCTTTAAGCACACTAAGACAAGTACATTTCAAACTATTACTTAGGATATCAAAGCATTTCATCCACTCACCAAGACACCTCCATGACATCATCATGATGTCATTTAAAACTCTCTAACTATCACATCCTTTATCATTGATGTCAACAAACATCATATATAACAATATACATCTCACCTTCTCTCTCTTCAAGCACTCCCTCAATAAGAACACTAGGACAAACACATTGCACTCTTTGTCATTGTTACTTAGGCTATCAAATCACTTCATCCACTCACCAAGAAACCTATATAACATCACCATGACATCACTTAAAACTCTCCAATAGTAGACCTTAAAGGAATGTTATTATGGCTATAGAAATAACATGCTCAAGTAGGAGAACACCTTCACACTCTTTGTCACTAATCATCCAACTCTTTAAAAACCTAAATTAGGGGTATAATCTGTATATGTCTATAGTCAAAGTCAAGTAAAGATGAAGGAAACTATTCTCATGAGTAATGTTATGTTTTCATGATATGAAGAAGACTTGTTCTTCTAAAAAGGTGTATAGGGTTTTTGCTATCAAGGAGATTTTCCATGATGAAAACCATACTCCTATCATTGTAAAGAGAACTATCTCTACCTATAGCTTCCAAGAATTAACACAGTCATATGAAAGAGAAAAATGACTAATAAGGAGGTTTTAAATTTGTTAAGGGAATAAAACACTACTATATTGATCATGGTGACTAATAAATACACCAACAACCTAAGTACCTTACTTAATCAAGCATATCATGAATTTTTAAGGAGGGTCTAAATAGAGGAAAGTGACCTATAGCCTCTAAAGATCAAACCTCCTTCAAGTTGGCAACTGATATTGAGAACACAATAATTAATAGTGGTTTCTTGGTCATGAATTTGTGATTAATTAATGATGATTTAGAAAAATACATCATGATAAACCTCAAAACTTCAAGGAAACGTAGTCAAGATCACTAAGGAGTGACACACTTGTAGCCATCCACCAAGGTTTTAAAGCACAAGATCTAGAATGAAACTTCATGTTCCAAGAATATTATTGAAGATAAAAAGGTACATGAAATAATTAGGATCATTATATAGGTTTTAAATCAATACAATATATATTCATGCACCTCATAATCACACCTACATCATTAAGCACATAGGCATCCATGGATGCTCCTTGAGAAACTTAAGTCATATGGAGGTGGCATGAGGATGAAGAAAAGAAAATGATGGGAGAAATAATTAAAGGAGAATAACCATGAGAATTTAAAATAAAATTCACCTTATTATATCTCAAACCAAGTCCAAAGTGAATAAAAATCAGTAGTGAAGTTTGACCAAGCAGACACGTGCCATTAGCTTTTGCCAAAATGGGCCTATAGGCTAAAATATGATGGATCCAATCATGAAATTTGGTAGAGAGGATAATTATTAACTAATATACCCATTAAACATCATTTTTAGGTTTTTTTGATAATGGTAACTATTCATTTTTTAGTATAGTCAACCCTATGTCAAATCATGGTCAACATTAGAGCATGCCTTGGAGGAATTGGCCATTTTAGGGCATCTATAAGTTGAGTCAAAACAAAAAAATTGGTAATAATGGTATAAATGACGAAAAAAATCATCCCATTCCATTATAAATGTACTATAAAGAGTGAAAGTTCCCAATATTTTGACACAGTCCTCTTGCAGTTAAGAAAGTAACCATTATAGACCAAATGAAGTTTTATCAGTTCTAGGTGATAAGGAGTTTAGGCCTTAGAGAGGTCTTAAAATGGTATAATATGATTTTTAAAACCTTTGTTGTCCTATATAAGTGATCCAATTCATGGGTTTAAGCAAAAGTTTGAAGAAAGACAAGTTTTGGCATGAAGGAAGCATGCAAACAACTCAAGGTAAATTTTTGTAAAAATGGTCTACAAGGAAAAGTACACATATAAAAGACTTTAAAATTATTATTATTGGTAATAATGACCTAATATACATATAAATTATCTTTTGAAATTCATGTGATAAGTAGAAGTGTGCACTATTTTGACAAAGTCCCTTCCATGTCTCATACTGGTCACTATTCATGTATGCATACTTTTTGGATTGTTAAGGTGTGTTTGAGGCTTAAAATATTAGGTAAGGATTTTATAAGCATGGTAATATGGTTTAAATCCAAGTAATAACATATAAAGAGTGTATACACTCCAAACTTCATGTAAACCCCATAGGTAAGCTCAAATCTCCATAGGTAGTCTCAAAGGAATAAAGAGTCAAATAGGTTTTCAATAATTTTAAAAGGTGTTATGAGATGTTTAAGGTGACATGAAGATGTTTTAAATAAAATATGATTAGTGGAAAGGTCATTTTGGTTTTTTGGAATAATTCAAGCTTTTTTTGGCTTAAGACACCTAGTTTTAGCCCTTCCTTAGATGCTCATATCTTTCATACCATGAAAACTTGGGCCAAGTGATTATATTATGTTTTGAGTAACAATATGTAATTTAAATTAATTATGGATTTAGGTTGGTTAATTTATTAAGTTTTATGAACAATTTTTTAAGAGTGTAAGCATGTCTAGAATGCTTACAACCCCTACAAGAAATCATCTTTACATGTGTATATTTTCATACCTTCCACATGGGATACCAATATTTTAAAGGATGTTGAAGGGGTATATTTACTATAGATACATGGAAATAAGTGGTGAAATAGGTGTCTTAATTTTATTAAAATCATCTTGAAGGTGAGCCTAATTGAGCTTGTAAAAGAGCTTTTTGACTAGTTTTTTTGTTTTTGTACTCATAGGTCCATAAAAGGTCCTATAATTTTTTGTAAAACACATAATGTGTGTAAGAATCCATAAATATCTTGAAAAACCTATTTTTTAGAAGAATTTGGCACATTTGGGTGCATAGGAGGCCCAAAATGGCTCAAAAATGCTTAATTTTGTATGACTTCAAAGAAAGAAATGGTCTAAAGCCATGGAAAAGGCCTAATAGGACTTAAAACATCATTATATGGATCTTGGAGATCTTCATAAGGGTTTTATGGGTGTCTAGCTGAGCTAAAGGGTCAAAAACCTAGTTTTTTGACATTTTGTGCATTTTTGTAAATTTAATGGTGATTTCCACCATTATTGCAAGTATTGAAAGCTATCTTCATTTTCTTCCTCATACACATGGTAGAGATGTTTGGAAGTCTTCTATAGGTCCAAAAGTGATATTCAAGGTATCAAATGGCCTTGAGAGTAGGTTTTAGGGTGGCTCAAGCTTGAGACCTTCATCAATGAGGTCTATGAGAGTTGTAGGTTTCATGGAATTTATTTCAAGTTGAAGGAGCAAAGTCAAGTTGAAAATAGAAATGATCCAAATAAATCAAACATGAGACTTAACCTCCATGGTCAATTAACCAAATAATGTTAAGTCAACTAACTTTTTCCTAACATCTTCTAAAAGTGCAAGTGGAAGGCAGGCATAGAAGTCCAAGGAGGAGATTTTGGAGCATTTAATGAAGTTTCAAAGTCTTTGGAGACTTTTCCTTTTTACTAGATCATGACATTATCATCCTCAAGAGGTTCTTATCTTCTAGTGTGTTTCTAAGCTAATGAGAGTGATTGAAGATTATTTGGGCTAATGAAAGTTAATTTTTTGAGGAAATATTAGTTATAATTGATCCAAAGGTGGTTGAGATTCCATAAAAGTGGTTGTGTCTCATTTATTGAATTCTATTTTATTGCCTCTTATCCCTCTCTTCCTCTTTTCTCTTATATCTCCCATTTCTCCCCCATTTTTGTAAGATATTATCATTTGACAAGGAGAAACCCTATCAAACTTTGTAAGAAAGACCTTTTGAAGCAATAAAGATCATTTTTCACCTATCTCTTGCCTCTAAATTATGTTTAGCAAGATTGTACATGATGGCCTTATGAAGAAGCATTCATCCATGTTCATTGTCCTTCTTTCTTGCCTATTTTAGGTGTTTTCAAGTTAGTTGTATGTATAAACTTGATCTTTTTCTACCATTAATGGACACTTGTGAATTTTATAATTCCTCTTTACTTCTTGTATTATTTGGTGAGCCTAGTTTATGATATACTTATGCAAATTAGCTAGTTTGTGAGGTTATGTGATCAAAAGTTGTCTTATGCCAAGTTAGTGTTTTTTTCAAGCTTATGTGAGTATAAATAAATTTGGTGTATCACCCTTTTAATGTTTTTATCCATCCTATACCCTCTCTCTATCTCTTTTTCGAGTATAAGTAGTAGTTTAGGTGATCTACTAAGAGGAAGCGAGCCTTCTCCAGAGGTTCAACCTCACTACATGATACCCATAGCCTGAGGTTGCTCCAATATTATAGCTAGGAGTGAGAGAGCCTAAATAAAACTCCCAAAAGGGTGTAATTATATGATGTAATAAGACCCATTATACTTTTTAAGGTCTAGGTCTATTTTCAAATATTCTTTCATAGAGATTCATATGTGTACCTAACATTATTATTCAGTATAAATACAAATGGAAAATTTCACATGTTTTGCTTATTTATATTAACTTGTTAATATTTTAAAAAAGTTTTTCATATACACAAGGTTTTATAACATGTATAATAATTATAAATTTTGGAACTGTGCACATTTTGCCTGTCACTAAAGGTATTCTTTGTAGAAATTAAGTCTTCAAAAATTTTGTTTGGAAGTCAATCTTTAGCATTCTTGTATTCTTTGAACCTATGTTAAAAATTCATAAATAATGTTATTCAAAACTTTTGTTCATAGGCTTTTTTGACAAGTTAGGTCTTTGTAACTTTATCTATAATGTATGTAGGTCTTTGGTATTTACATCTTATAGAAAGTGGTCAGTGTTTACTCTTTAGGATTATGGTTTTCATAACTTTTGTCACCAAATCTCACACCCTAGAAGAAGTTGTTCAATATTCTAATATATTTGGGCAAAATGGAAACATTTATAGGTATGTAGGTATACCAATATTATAAATGAGCCTCTATATTTAAGGGCTAACTCCCTGAATGTATCTTGAAATGCTCACACCTACTTAATTAGTTACTTATGGGGAAAAGAGTTAGAAGTTGTACAGAATGAATGTAATGTAAGTGGGTGATACACCAAGATGTCTTACATATGACCATCATACTTTCCTACACTAAGAAATAAGGCATAAAAACTAACTTCCAAGACCTATGGATTCTAACACGAGTATTTCAATATGGAGGTGAGATGTATGAGAGCTATCTAAGGTAAGTGAACCATAGTTTAGTTTTAGATACTAAGGCTCATTGTACACTTAAAAAATAGGCTCATACAATTGAAAACACTTTATATGACTTATTAAAACAATAATTATTACACAAACATGAAAGTATAATGGAAGAAAGGATAGAGAATTATCACTTTGCATCACCATACATCACTTGCACACTTAGACAATTATTCAAGAACTCAAAATTAGATTTACATTAATGTTCAAAGGTAAAATATGACATCATTCTAGTATGGATTTTCCATACATGAAGTGAAATTAGATTGCAAAGGCCAAAAAATGGAAGATACTTATAACATTTGAGAGAGAAGTGGGAAAAGAGAAGTCCAAATGGGAATCAAATGAGTTCAACTTCCTTTCAACCATAGTTACAACTGCTTCTATAATTATTCTCATTCAAGCTTCTTGATTGATCCAGGTCACTTTAGTCCTTTTCAACATTACATTATTCCTTCATTGATGATCCCTAATAATTGCAACATTGGGATCAATTTTTTCTAAGCTAAGTTTTGGCATCAATGTAGTTATAACAATCAGATCCATCTATTAGAATTTTGTCTTATTGCTATTACTCCTAAATGGTTTATCATGGCATGAAAAAGTGGAGAGAAGGGTCCCTTTCATGAAGTTGGTTCTAGTGATGAATCCACTGGAGTCTATGTGTATGCCTTCATGGCATCCTTTAAAATGTTAGCTCTTGTCCAAAATAGATCATGATCAAACTCATCCCCATGTTCATAGGTCCACTATAGATGGAAAACCAATCTCATACTATTGGTTTTCTTAAATTCATTATGTTGATGGGGACCTATAGACCACATAACTTCATTATGGACTCCCATTATGTCTAAAAAGACCCAATCTATATTTGTAAATATTTTAATGGTGAGGTTGATATTTGAAATATCTATTTTGGTCCAAATTAGGTCATATTTGAGATCAATCCCTTTTATATTTGTTTTGCTCAGGTCCAACACTACTTTTTCAACTTCCATAAAAAATATTGGGCTCACCTTATTTTAATTGGCTATCGACCATGATTCAGATAATTGACTCATCAACCTTTGCTCACACCATCTAATCTCTATGGTATGAGTTAACATGAGCCATTAGATCTATCCTTGACCTATAAACTCTATCCAAGCTGGTGTCACTTATAAATCTCACATTTACACTTAAGATCCATTGTTAGTCTACCTACTTTACGTACTTGTGTCATGTGGTAGCCTCTAATCTCCTTAACCTTTTGACTTACTTACATGTCATTGATCTACTTGTTATGATTAGATGAAAACCATTAGATATATTGGGACCCACTATTTAAAATCCAACGTATTTTTCATTAGCTTAAAATTGATGTCTATTATCCCATCATTTGATGTCTACATGATTTTCATTGATGTTCAGATGACTATCAAATTTAAGCTCCAATGGATCATTGCTACGATTTATTTTGACATCCACACAAACATCATTTAATGTCTATGTGAGTGTTTTTGATGTTTTCAAAAATTTATTAATAATTTATTAAGTCCAAATAGTCATTTTATAAATCTCAAATTTGATGTTAGTGCAAATGTTTCACTCTGCAAATCTATCTTTGCATGCTTATAACTTGAGCTAAAAATATTGCATAGGAATGAAATTATTAGAATATGTTTCTATCACAAATAAATTTAAGGTGATATAATTCTTTGTATTACATGGATTTTTGAGGTACATTTACCAAATACACAAGTGAGTTGATCCATTCATTTCTCGATGATGTCCAGGACAACTTGACCCCTTAGACTTGACAAGCTAAGCTTTGAATGATTAGATATCAAGATAGAAGACTCATCAAGATATAAAACTTGTATAAAATTATCTTGGCACTAAAGAAATTTATTATGCATGGTTTAATGGTCACACAAGAATTTATGAGCATATTTATATAATGCCCAAGTGAACTGGTCCATTCATTTTTGGATGGCATCCTAATGACAACCTGATTCACTTAGGCTTGTGCTTGAGCTACTGCTTGATCTTTGAAAATTCAAATGAACTTATTGGGGCCCATACAAACTCTTTCCATGATCCAAATTGCTTAGACACCATACAAGCCTACCACTTGCATATATGACCTTAAAACGACCCCTAAGACACAAAATGAAATAAATATAAAGTTATACTATGACCAAATATAGAATGGCATATGAAATGACATCAAATGAACTACAACATACCCTATGACATCATAAAAATCCCTTATAAAATATTTTGACTATAGGGGGTTGACCCATTTTAGCTTGAGGTAAAAATGGTCAATAGTAAAATTTGCACTTTGATAAAAGTTTTCAAGATTTTGGTCTCTAGAATATGGTATTCAACAAAAGTGTTTAGAAAAACTAATCAGACAAATATTTCAAAATTTGGTCTTCAAAAATTTTTGTTTGGAAGGTCTTAGATAGATTTGTGTCTTTGATAAAAATGTTTGATAATTTTTTTCATAAAACATGTTTCAAATCTTATTGATTTAGAACTTAGCCTTTAGAAAAGGCAACCCTCACATCCTTCACAAAAAATGTCCACCATAGATCTTCAAAAAATTTATTCATGAGATGTGTTTGCTTCAAAATAATTTAGGCTAACCCTATTTTAATGCAACATCTGACTCCTAAATATTGAAAGCCTCTATGTCATAACTAAATTAAAGTGAAAAGAGTGACAAGATAACAATGTGGTGTTACTCTAAATATCTATAATGTCTACATGACATATCTACCAAAATAAATTATCAAAGTTTAAATTGAATTAGTAAACCAAGTTTAAAGGCATCGAACATTAATGACACATAATCTATAATTGAATAAAAATATATATATCAATGAATTTAAATCTAACATCATTCCCATTGATCACAAATGAGAACGAATGAACTTACATCCTTGAGAACTTGAATCCCTAGCCAATTGCATTTGAGCTATGAAGTGCTTCTAGAAGAGCCAAGCCATTAAAATCAAAGAGCTATAACTCTATGAGAAGAGTATATTAACAATGGATTATTCATCTAAGACTTTAAATGGATTCTAACCACCTTTTAGGTTTTTGATCAAGGAGTCTATTGATTACACAAACACCATTTTTTATCTAATAGTGTTCAATGACAAGTATCCCAACTACTCAGCTCTATGGGATGTAATTAGAAATTTAGATGTTCATACATGTAAGGAGAATTTAACACTAGTATAGAGGCAATTGGATGAAAATCTACTCCACCTCAAGTGATAAGGATTACATTTCATAATAGCCAAGCCTGAAGTAATGTCATACATTAACCTATTGTAAGACCTATTATTTGTGAACAAGGTAACTGGGGGCACTTTTTTACACCATATAGATCTCAAAACTATCATCACATGAATTTTAGGAGATGCCTTATAAAGGTATATATCTTAGTCTATTGTAGATGCTATATTTGATTTGCATAGTGTGGTAACATGGAAGAAGAATAATTTAATTGATAAAACACTAAGTGAATTCTCTCTAGAGAGACCATAATCCTTAAGGAGAAGTAGCCAATACCTTTAACCAAGTTTTAGGTGGGAGTCTACATTGAAATTTTCCATTTAAATAGGTTATATGGCTACCCTAACATCTAATTCCTTCATATTGAGTGGGTTCCATTGCTAGATTTATTGATGACCTCATATCTTACCTTTGCTCTAAGAGAGATAATTAAAATTAGGCTATAGGAACAAGGATTGTGTAAATATAAGAAGCCTATGGAAGGCCATTTTTACATGATGTCTTACCTCTTAGATGCATTTATGTGTATTGTATACATGCATAATGTATCACTCTAGATCCCAACATTAGATTATATCAAGAATAAAATATGTGACTCTTACTCCTTCATGAACATATATGCTTACAAAAAAAATATATCTAGAATTATAGAAGACATGTATCCTTAGGTTTTGAAGGCTATTCATGAGGCACCACTACTTAGAGTCTCAAAAATCATAGCTTATATATTGATGCCCAAAGGGGATTACTAGCTTTACCCTAATTATACGGTGATTATTGTTGCAGGGCACAAGGTTACCCCATTGTGTCTGCTAAAATATGTGAGATAAACTAGCTAAGTAAGATATAATATATTAGTTATGGTGGGGGATTGATGAGGATTTAAACAAAAAAGAATAATTATTTCCATGGCTCTCATTTCATGATTGGCAGGATGTGTTATGTCAATCACAAGAATTTTGGAGAGGTTGGCAAGTTTAGGGATTATTATTATTATTATTATTATTATTATTATTATTATTATTATTATTATTATTATTATTATTATTATTATTATTATTATTATTATTATTATTATTATTATTATTATTTATTATCATCAATGTCTGCTGATTCTAGATGTGCAACAACTATTGAATAATTATCAAGTGTTAGTGATTATATTCAAATAGGTTGAATTCTTAATTTTCAAAGTGTGTAGAAGTGTTCCCCTTCAATATAATCTCTTAGGTGTGAGCCATAGATTACCTAGATACCTTCTCAATCTAAGATTTAACCTCCTGAGTAAGGGTGTGCAAAAACTAATTTAAAATAAGTAAACTTCAACTGAGATCTTTGAGTTTAATACATTATATCTTCCTAGGCTACTTAACTATGTTTGTATGTGATTGTGCAATAACTACTAGTATCAATCATTTGTTTTGAAAACACTTGTCGACAAAGAAACCAATCTGGGAAGTGATACCTTGAGATCATAGATCCTTCTTTTCTACTTTACCCTTCCCTCTTTCTGAAGTTTCTTTGATTGAGATCCACCCCCTTTAGAATAGGTTCTATACTTCTAACTCAACTAGGTTTTAATTTTCTTATTAGGTTTCATATTGTTAGAAGAGGTTCCTGGGTTCACCATAACATGATAATTATAGGTATAAATCTTATGATTTTAAAGGAGAGCTTAAAGGAAAGGAAAATCATTGTTTGGTATTCATTTTTTTATCTTAGGATCCTATAGAATTATCTAATCAAGATTAATCTAATGACTATTTACTTTAATAGATAATTCATGGTAAACTCAAATATGATGGCATAGTTATCAAATTTGTAGAGAAAATACCTTTTGGATATTCCTTAGTATACTAAGATTTATAATACATGGAAATAATTTGTATATAATTATATATATAATATATTTATTCATGAGCTTATTATTTAATGTTACATGACTTCACAAGGGCATATAATACCAATTAGAGGACAAAAACTAGATTCATACAAGAAATTCTTGCGACACACATCATTACCCAAAAGATATATATCACATAAGAAGAACATAAATATTATATTAACCATCAACTACTAATTCAACTAAAAATATTTATCTCATGAAAAATCATTACACTTTTAATCCAAAAATCCAAGGATTTACTCAAAAGGGCCCAAATAGAATACTACTCAATACTTATCCAACATTATCTGGCATTGTTTAACCCATTATAATAGAATATGATAGAGTATATAATATTGAAAAATATATTGTGATAAATAAAAATTCTATACTTAGTATCTAGGTGTGTCAGTCTATATTCTATTGCTAAATATTCCATGTACTTGATCCTAGCTGAAAATAGAACAACTTGATAATAATTGTGTAGGATAACCACTAACCAAAAAGAAACCCTAATCTCTATCCACATGGAACATTAATAGATGTAAGTAGTTAGTATACACATTAATTAAATAACACTTTCTCAAACTTAAACATTTATCTCATCCTGAGATAAGACTACAAATAATTAGGAGTTTACAGAATAAAAACCAAGTAGAATGCACATAAACTGTAGATCGCTCTAGGTGATGGTAATTGGTTTTCACCCCTTACACACTATTTAGCTACCCTCATGGGTTTTAAAATAAGTATCAAGCCAATATACCATCATTTTAGGTTTTTAATAGACTATCTATGTGGGTTTTTGTAGTCCTAACAACAAAGAGACTGATAGGCATAATTCCCTATTGCAAAAAAACACTTAGCTGGATTATAGAGGCATTGGCAGAGGAAATGATATAGCTAGTGATTACAAAGTGGATAGAGCACTTTGTGAATAACTAGAAAAAATATTCTTTAGTTGGCATAACCATTGATGGATTTGACTAGGATGAATGTTGGTAAGGACATCAATGAGTGGCATGATGGTACTATCAAATTTATCTATGTCAGTGTTATAGATCTACCAACTAATAAAATATTCTTGAACATTACACATGAGATCCCTCAAAGGAATTTGGGTGTAAAATTATTCCAAAACATAACTATATTAGTATAAGAGAGAGTGGCTTTGGATGTAGTCATTTTACCAGAGATGTCTACATGTAGATGAGTGAGATTCTCAACATATCACTCTGCTTGGACCCTAGAAAAGTTGTGTAGCTTTTGAGTTTACCAAGCCTAAAAATGGTGCATAAATGAGTCACAAGATTTCATAGATGCTTGAAATGCGGATAAAAACCCCAAAAAAATGACATTGGGATCATGCATGGTGGATCTAGAAGAACTCTTATTGGAAAATTCAAGGAGCTCACCATTCCATACCACATCCACTTGAGATTTACAATTAATCAAACCATGGGCCATAGTCATGGATTGGATGATCATAGTTGTAAGGTTAGCTTGATATATATCTAAGAGTTCACATAACTCATTTGAATCTTCCTTGATATCTTAGCCCTACAATTCAAGATGGTTGATTTGTTAGATGCTCACCCAATATTATAAAAGTTGGGCCACCAACTTTGGAAGTTTTATGTGATCCAACATAAAACTAGGGACCACATATTAAGAGTAAAAGTTGGGTAGGAATCTTCAATAAAAGTAATAATGTTACTTAGAACACTTAGTAGGTCAAAGTTATCTTACTATAATTTGGACACCCTATTCTATAATGAAACAATAGTCTATAAAATAGAATCCTAAAAAGCAAAAGTAAATTCTAACTTATTAGACAAGGAAATTTTGGAAACATCAATAAATGATTCTATGGTGGGTGGAGGCATAATAGAGGTAATGGTGGGGGTTATGGTGGGAAGGTGATAAAATAGAGTGAGGGGAAATAAAAATATGTTATGATGGAGGGGATCATAAGGAACATCCATGAGGGCTAAGTGGTGGAACCAATATGTCATAATGGAATCAGGTTTTGGTGAGGCTTGACCTAGGGGTGGGATGGATGGAAAAGTGGAAGAGGTGGAAGGTGGATTAATATATGGTGGTTATGGAGCAGAGGTTTGTGTGGTCATAACCTATAGTGGTAGAGTGGGGGAATCCTTAGGCACCATGGACATAGTGGTAGTCTCTATGGCTATTAGTGGAGGTAGTGGAGGGAGAGGCATAAAATCGATGGGCAGTGTATCCCCATATTTTTTAGTCTCCTAAGTGGATCAAGTTGGAGTGTCTATTAGTGTAGGTGGAACATATATATCAAGATTTCACTCAACCTATTAAATATCCCACATCTTATCCTACTTAACAACAACATCTAACTGGCATTCTTCCCTAGCCGCAGTGAGAAATTCAACCACATGTTATGGATCCACTAATTTGAGGAGCACCTCATTTTATAAAGGTTGATGTGTCTTCAAATCATTTTGTTTGAATACTCCTTATATTTCTTCTTCACTTTCTTTCTTCTTCTGCACTCAATAGCTTTATTGTGTTTCTTCTTGGGTAGCCTACTTATCTTTGGGTGTTTGGGCATATAATACCACCTCTTTAGTATCCATTAGGGGTTCATTAAAATATAATTAATAAAAAATACAATAGACCTATGTATCGTGTCCCTTGAAACATGTCCTTTCTAACACCAAAAGCTAGGGGAGTCCTTAGGAAATGATGATGCCATCCCTCCTAAAGATAATGAAGCTACTACAGATGGTTGGGTTATGGGTGCAACATCCCACTCTTCTTTTTCCATAGTTAGTTTATGTGTACAAATTATACAATGCCTACATTGGATTGATTGTGGTGGACTTCAAATAAGAGTGTCAACTTATTGGGCATGAGAGAACTCATTGAAACCACCTCCTACCATAATCTCCACTTGGATCCCTTAAAATTTGGCTTCCTCACCCATAGTATCCATAATAACGGACTATGGACAAGTGGAAAATTCTAACCACAAATATATGGTCACTTGATTGTTAATTTGTATTATTCACATTAATTTCCAAAAGAACTATTTCTACTCCTACCTCTCATATAAATCACCAACCATGTCTGTGATCATAATCTGGTAGACCTCTTATTCATTGGTCTAAAAGTTCTGTCATTCACATTCCATAGCAATCTGAGGCACATGTGGGTCATATAACAAGGTATTTAGTCTATGAGTCTTCCTTTATGGGGGAAAAAGTGAGTGATGGATTGAAATATTTTCACTTATCATGATCTGATTGAGTAGATGTTGTTGGGGAAGTCTATGCGGTGTCTACTAGAGTGGGAATATTATGTAGAATTGTCTACAAAGGGGTCATTCTGCAAGTATTTAGAGTTTTCTACTAAGTAACTTCTATCTGGTCCATATGCATATCAATGAAGAATGATAAATTTTAAAATAGTTTTGGGGATAGTATTCACATGGAGTTAATATTGTGTATTTACCAAAAGGTAAATAGTAACTAGTTAGTTAGTCTTTTAAAATATCAAAATATTGTTATATTATGATATTAGTTTAGCATATTATATTTTTATATGGGTAAGGTATTTGGATAATAGGTTGAGATTTTATAGGGATTTGAGAATCCCTTATTATAGGAAACATTATTCCTATATATTTGTATTATGTCATCATTTAAATTAATTCAGAGAGAGAAGCATATTATTTGTATTGAAATAATTTGTCTATGTATCTTCAACTTCTGTTTGAATGAGTTGAATTAAATCTCTATTAAAGCTATTAGAATCTATAATAGTGGTATCAGAGTGGATTTGGTATGGGATATTAAATTATTAAGGGGTTTCCTGCTTGTCAATTACCCCTATTTATAGAAGCATTTGAATACAAAAATAAGTTTGCAGATTGAAAAATTATTGGTTTTAGTGTTAAGTAATTTATAGTCTACTTATGCACTCTCAAGTTAGTGATTGAGATTAGTTATTGTCAAACAGTCCTTTATTTCTTGTGTGTAGATTGGTGCACTATATTTTGCCTTGTGAATGGGAAGATATTAATTTGAAAATAGTTGTTAGTAGTAAAAATTGCATAGAAGTAAGAAGCTACATGGATGCAATAGAAGAAGATGTGTTATATAGATTTGATCTACAAAGTATATTGCCAATTTCATATATGAAAGCATTGGTCAAAGAAATATCACACAGTTTGCACATCCTCTATAGATCTAGAAGTGGTCATAAGAAAGGACTATTTCTCTTAGACCTACGTGTCATTCAAAGTATTAAATTTGTTTGAATTCAAGTCAATTCTCAAACTCCCATATTTAGATCTATCACATTACTCAATGAATTTGTTTTGCATTGTAGATCTTGAGTCTATCTTGAATTACCTCAAAATTATACCTTATGAATTGACACCTAGAACTTTTATCATATGAATATTTCATGTCAATATGGTGTCTTCCAAATTTATCTGAGTTCATCTATTATGTAAATATGTCATCTTCCTATTCTAGTGCTATCTTCTACCACCATGCCATGAAATACATGCTTCTCCATATTCAATGCATGTAATAGGAGTTGAGTTGTGTCAAATTAATGTAAGTCAAGGTCATATGATTTAAGTTTGCATGTTTTAATATAGTGTCAAGATTTTGTAATTTAATTTATTTTTTTATTAAGTCTTTTAGTATTTTAGTTGAGTCATTTATGTCAATTATTAGTAATTGGTTAAAATCCATGGTATTCAAGTAGGTTAGTTTTCAGTGAGTAATTTTATTAGTTTATTATGGTCAGTATGTCAATTTTAAGGAGCCAATTCTTTTTGATAAAGTTATGTGTGTCATATCTTAGTTTTTATTTTGTTTAGTTTTAGTTTTTTAATCTTTAATTTTATATTTTGGTTTATTATTAGTTTTAATGTCTAAATAAATAGATTTGTAATTAAATTTTTATTATAAATCTAATTCTATATATAGTTTTTAAAGTTATATTTCATTTTCATGTCAAGAGTATGTCTAAAGTGTCAATGTCATTTTTTTGTCAAAAAGTTAAAGACATTTAGGTTTAGGAGTCATATTAAGCCAAAAATCAAAATTTTAAAAATAAAAATAGTTGCCTTATAGATGCATTTTCCTTGTATACGACATCCACATTGTGGGGGGGATTTATCCTCAACAAATTCATGAATTTGAACTCCATAGACATATGTGCTGAGTAAATAGTGGACATACTAGAGGTTGGAGGATATATGGAGGATGGAGGTCTTTAAGTGACCTCTCATTAGTCACCAATGATGAGGACACACCAATGATGTGGTGACTTTTGTGTGTGTGTGTTTTTTTCATTTCCACTATGTGTATTTCCAAAATAAGAATAGATGATACATGCCTATTCAAAGGATCTAAAATGTGAACTTTTATCCTTGTATTCTCTCTTGTAGCATGTTCATGATGAGGATAAAATAAATACTATAACCTAATGATTTTATGGTTGGTGGTTAACCACATTAAAAACCATTTGTAGTTTTGGTTGGTGGTTACCCACTAGAAAACCATTTGTAGTTGTGGTTGGTGGTTACCCATAGGAAAACCATTCATAGTAGTGGTTGATGGTTCACCACATTAAACATAATCTATTGTCATGCTGGTAGGTTTACCACATTGAAAACATTCGTAAGGGATCATGGGTATGGGTCAATTATATTATAGGGATACATTCTCCCCACGTTCACACTAGGGGGTGAATGTTGAGGATAATATTCATGTGGATTTAATTGTGTATTTACCAAAAGGTAAATAGTAACTAGTTAATTTGTTAAAATATTAGAATATTGTTATATTATGATATTAGTTTAGCATATTATATTGTTATACAAGTAAGGTATTTGGTTAGTAGGTTGAGATTTTATAGGGATTTGAGAATCCTTTATTATATGAAACATTATCCTTATATATTTGTATTATGTCATTATTTAGATTAATTCAGAGAGAATGGTATATTATTTATATTAAAATAATTTGTCTATGTATCTTCAGCTTCTCTGTGCATGAGCTAAATTAAATATATATCAAATTTATTAGAATCCCCAAAAAATAGAGCATTTATAAGCTCGTGAATGTGAAAAAAAATCCATTATGGAAGCTTTACCACCATCACATGCTAGCCCAAAAACTACGTCACAGGTGGTGGGATTTATGGGTTACTGATCACCAATTCTATGAGTTCATCCCATCATGCACTGAATAAATATTGATGTGACAGGTAACTACTATCATTTTGTTTTTATATGAGGTTCTAGAATGTAATTTTTGGATAATAGTTGACATCTAGATTGATAATTCCTTTAGGAGATTTATACTATGTAAATACTAGCAATAATATTGTAAACTAATATTGAAAAGTTTTGTTTTACATATGCAAGGACTTTTGCAATATTCGTTATTAGCTCAACCACTAGGAATTTTGGCTAATTGAAATTTCCCCTTATAATAACATATGATGCATAATGCCAATAATCACTTTGGTGGCCTCTTTCATGGCTTTGGTGGTTTACTAAAAATGTGTAACAATACACTCTGTTACAATGCTGATGACTTCATTAAGGATATCATCCAAAAGAATGCCATGATTACCATGGGTATAGGCCTCCTTAATATATAATAGAATCATAGGATCTTTTGATTTGTAAGGCACCAAAGAGTATCCTCATGCTACTATTCTTGTGGCCCTTACCATCACAACCTCATTCACATATATAGTAATATCCATAGATAAATAAATATTCCCATCATTGTACCAACCCAAAAAAAGTTTTATGAATTCATTGAGTCAATCAAAGGTAGGAAGTTAAATTAGATGCTCCACATCAATCTTATGGAATTGATGTGGAGGTGTAATTTACAATATTTGTGCCTCTGATAATAATTCAAGAACAAATAGTCTTTCTTCGACATGTTTGAGTGAAGGATATGCCTCAGGATCTAGAAATTTAGCCTAGCATATGTTTTCACCAACCCTATTGTATTTTTATTATGAAATAGAGAGGATTTTGATGAATTGAGGCAATGTAGTGGTGGCCATTATGAATATCTCTACATTAAAGGGAAACTAGTTGGAATACAAGATACAAAGTGGTGTGAGAGATGTGGTAAGAGGCTCACCCATCTATTTTAAAATATATAAGGATAAAATGGTGATTCAAATGGAAACATGGGCTATATGTAGAGGTGGAATATTCCTAATTTTATTATTGAGATTCAAATGCACCAAAAATGTCTCGAGATATACTTTTGGAAACATTAGTAACCAAATCTTAGAATTGATTAGCTGATACACTTTTTTTCAATGTGGCATATTTTTGTAGTAGTTAGGTAGAGTGATGTGACCCACTAAATTTGTGAATTGATTATTCCATTTTCTAATGTGGATCATGATAATGATTTTTTTTTTATGCTAATTATCTCACATTCTTGGGTATTTACACCCATCTCTTAGCCATTATCCATCATCAAGATTTTGACCATACAAAGCTTTCCCAAACTTAATTATCTTGCCTTGCCACATGTTTTAAACATGGTATAGCTCCTTTCCTCCCCCTATTCACACTGCTTCTTGGTTGAGGGTTACTAGATCCAATTTATGTACACAAATTTTTGAAATACACATAAAACATAACAAAAACCAAACCCAATCCACACAGCATAAAAAATGAATCCTACACTAAACTAGTGTGAATGAGCACACATTCCTTATTGAGTACATAAATTATTGGTGATAGGGTTTGAGCCTAATTCCATTCACCTTTTCAATCAAAATAGTCCCTTATAAATCCTATAGGACCACCATTCCTAGATGTAGTATTGCATGAATAGTATACGGTCCTTTCTAATAGATGTTCAATTTTCCTAGAAAAGCTTAGAATCAATTATCATACAACAAGATGGGATGATCTATCTAAAATTATTTAGTTCAAAAATTCTTATCATGCCAAAATTTCTACCTATGATTATTTACCTCTTGCATCTAGGCTACTATGTGGTGGTCTTCATCCATCCTATTTAGGTCTAATAGCCTATTACCTAAAGGTTCCTAGTCACCCATAGGCTAGGTACAACATACTCTAAGGGCATTACTGATTCTAGACCATAAAGTAGTTGAAATGGATTAGACCCTGAGGCATGCCCATAAGTTAATAGGAAGTCTATCATCCTAGTCATTGTGTTGAATAACATAGAATTTTATAAGAATCTTACCTAAGACTTTATTTGTAGCCTCTACCTAACCATTCATTTGAGGGTGATAAGTTATACTTTTGTAGTGTGATATGATAAATTCATTAGTAAATATTTCTATGGTTTTATTTAGAAAGTGTGTACCTCTATGACTTATAATTTGATTAGACATCCAAACCTAGTGATTATGTTCTCATATAAGAACTTTACGATGTCCTTTGTACTATAGATAATTATCATAGAAATTTTAGCCCACTTGGTGAAATAGTTAGTCATAGTGATTATATAATGTGCATGACTATATTTACTAGGTAGATTCATTGGTATAATAAAATCAATCCCCCATTGTTTAAAGGGATGTTATGCAAGCATTGGCTGGAGGAAAATTTCATCCTAATGGTTTGTATTTTCCATCCTTTGGTAGACATCACACTGCTATATGATTTGGTGTGCATATTGAAATAAATAAGGCCACCATAGGCCACTTTAAATTTTTTTTTGGCCATATCATCCCTAGAGAAGTGACCTCAAAAACTACCTTGATGTGGTTATTCAAGTACTTAAGGTCATTCATGCTCAAGTACAACTATGTTTAGTACTTTGTTCTTACCTAGATAGTATAAAAATCCTCTAATGATACTAAATAGAAGGGCCTTAGTAATCAACAACTTTTTTTCTCACTCTATATCATGTTCTATAAATGTCCCCTATTTTAGAAACTATGTGATCTCCTCTAATTAATTAGGAATCCTAGACACCTAAAATAAATGTGCATTAGGTGAGTCCTCAGGGATTTCCTTTGGTTATTCACCATTTTGGAGCTAACTCAAATGGTCTAGTCCAACATTCTCTTGACCAAGTTTGACATTAATGTAAAAAGAAAAATCCTAAAAAAGCATTAACCATTTAGATATCTAACCTCCAAATAAAGGTTTATTTACCAGATAATGTAGGTCTTGATGATTGGATAATAAATCAAATAGTGTAGCTAATAATTAATGGAATTTTTTTTATAGTGTGAATACTATCACAAGGGATTCATGCTTAATAGTAGTGTAATTATTTTAAGATATAGATATTTTATGATTGGTAAAATAAATTAGGGGATCTGAGCACCCTCTCCTATATGGATTAACACAACACCAAATATGATCCCTGATGCATCCACATGTACAAGGAAGGATTTACTCTAATATAAAAAAATCAATATTGGTGCAGCTACCAATCTCTACTTTAAATCAATGAATGATGCTTGGTAGTCATTTGTCCAGCTAAATCATGTATCCTTCCTTAATATTTTCTCTAAAGGGGAAGAAAATAAAACATACCCCTTAATAAAATTTCTATAGTATCCTATATGCCCAAGGAAGGATCACACCTCTGTCATAGTTGTGGGTAGTGGAATTCACATAATTATTGTAATCTTAGATAGATCTACCAAGATACCTTTGCTCTAGACTACATGACCTAAGAAAAGCCCAAAGGGTATAAAAAACATTTTTAAAATTGAGTGTTATACACAACACTCTTCATTTCTATAACATCAATCTTATTTTGGATAAGTGATTCTAAAATAATGAAAAGACTATCCAATCATCCAAATAGACTTCTAAGAAATCATGAATGAAATCCTTGAATACAGAAATGACAACCTTTATGAAAACTATAGGTGCATTTTCTATTCTAAATGACATTACCGTATATGTAAAAGAGCCCCATTCTATTGAAAAGGTCATCTTAGCTCTATCTTCTATTATGATTGGAATCTGATGGTACCCACTAAAACCATTAGTAATGGTCTATGACTACTTCTAGAACTTAATCCATAAATGGGATATGGAAAGTGTCACTAATGCAAGCCTCATTTAATTTAAAATATGATAATGTCTAGTGACTCTTATCTCACTGGTCTTATTTGGTTGAATCACCATAAGACTCACCCAGTCAGATTTCTCCATAGTAAAAAGATTTTTGGCCTCGTGCATGCAATCCAATTCAACTTTTACCTTTAACTCATCTTTGTGTTCAAATGATATGGTATTTTTAAAATTAGTCATGCATACTCCTTCACTTCAATGTTTATATCTCCCAGAGATGGTCCACACACTTAAATTTAGTGAACTTGATTGGGAAGACATCTTGATAAACCTACATAAGTTTTAATACTTTGGATATGTCTTCTTATGATCAATAATCACCAATATGTGCCAATTTTGGAATGTTCTCAGTCTCAATATTATAAATGTGCTCCTTCAAAGGTTCATGGTAAATATTGCATTCTTATTCAAAAATAGAATCACATAGTAGCCATTTGGCTTCCTATTTTAGAATGTTAAGATGTCGTAACCTTTCTTCTTTAGATGATTTTATGACTAGACTTAGAAGTGTCTCAACTACCTATTCTGGTTCAAATAATTCTATGAGATCCATATCATGCTCTTCATCTAAATCTATTATCCACTCATCTTCATATTGTATTCTATGAAATGGTTAAACATAGACCTTTACCTTGTCCTTCTCTGATTTATAGGCCTATAGAGATTGATTCAAATCATAGGCTACATTGCAAGAGGATGATGAATTAGTTAATCCATCTAGTCTTCAATCCTCCCATGTCATAGAAAAAAATTTATATTCTATAGTTCCTTATGTGCTAGAGTGTTTTTATCATTGAAAATAAAGGTTTTAATGAAATTGATTTGAACCTGTGCTTGATGTCATGTTTCCCTTCTACACTCCTAGTGGATATACCAAGAAGTAGGAAGGGTACCCAAAGTGTAATGGAAAATATGAACCTAATAATTTTTGGAGTGATATCCTCTATATTCTAAACCTCAAAATATTTGTAAATATGAATTTTAGGGTAATTTCCTTCATGAAATATTGGCCAATCCTTCCTTACTCTTTCTAGTAAATGGAACCAAGATAGAATATTTTTTTAGGATTTATCCCATTGCATAGGTGCCTCATTATGTACAAATAACCAATTTAAAATAATACCCTTCAATTAATATCCTTGAGAACTAACTCTTTAGTTGATGTTAGGCACATTTTATTATAATCACAATATAAAATGGCCAACATCCTTGGTGGAAAAATAGTGTGGTAGTTGATGTTCTATTAAAAAAACCATGCATAGAGGTCAGACCTCATGATTAACTTTCATCCAATTAATAATGTGAGTTTTATAATCTACACTAACCAAAGAATCCATATCCAAAGGTAGAATACCTACTCTCATTGGTTTTATGTAATCTTAATCTATTTGACCAGCCTGCTATAAAAGATCTATGTCTGATTGATTTGGCGACCTTATGTACATAGAACATACATCATCAAACATTGATAAGAGAATCTCCAAATGTGGTAATATAGACTTGAGAGGTTACTATTTTAACCATAAAGGCACCTTAGGTAGGCTTGTGTGATTTTAGAGGAAGTCACATTTAGTGGCTTACAAGGTCTGTCATTTGTCTTTGGTGTTCACCTTCATCCAACTATTCTCACTATAGACATATGGATATTTAGGAATATAGTATCATTTTTATCCATCCTTATTTAAAGGAATCACTATAATATTATCTACATGATGGGATTCCAGCTAATTCCTTACTATATTGATGGTCATCTAACCATCACAGGATTTTTTTATAATGAGTGTAGGATAATGTGTCTCATCTATCTTCATATTTATGATTTAAAAGTCACCACACAAGATCAATTATGTGACTTTGATCTCCAATTCCTTAAATTGAGTAATTGGTTCAACTTACCCACAATCCAAAAGACTCAATGTAACTAGGTTGTAGCTTAGTGCAGGTCAACTAATAACAATCCATGTGGATTGAGGGATCGTATTGATAATTCTACCAAAATAAAACACTACATTGGGTACCTCATACCCTATAATTTCAATGTCCATCCTTGAATCAACATCCCATGGTTTCTTGGTTTTTACATACCACATCATCTGATGTACTCATTATTGGCCCTTTTATACACACTCTAATAGATAATGGAGAAAATTGGTGATGTTCTGCAAGATGTCCTCATTCTACAGTGTACTAAGGAGCTTCATGAAGTCTGTCAAGGCAATGATAACACCATATTATTAAATTATGCACATTATACTTGCATACATTTAAGAATATATGAATGTAACATCATTTTTAGTGGTTTATTATTCTTGAATGATTTAAAAAATTTGTGCTCTTCGTACATCAACCTTTTTTCATGGTTGGTTCTAGATATTTTTTTGGTTTTGATTTCTTAATCCCATGGTCTTATTGCAATTTCAAATGTGGTAATCCTTACTCTACATGTTGCCAATGAGTGATGGATTACAATAATTCATCTTCTTAGGGATATGTGATTACCATATTTATATTTTGCAAAGCCTTGTCCTCACACTATTTTGCCAACACCAAACAATCCTTTGTATCATGTTGTTTATAAACCCTAAAATAGGTACAATAGGATTAATGTTATGGATTCATAGGGTAATTATTTTTTAAATGGTGGAATACACCATATAGATAATATTAAATTAGGGGTTTAGGTTCATTTTCTTTATCTCCTTATGGCCCTCCTTGATAACCTCCCCTTGTTCCTCCATGGTATCCTCCTATATTTGGTTGGAACCCCTAATTACCAAACTATTATGGTCCATAGTTCATAGAATTATTTCAAGGGTTTTAGCCTTATGTTTATCAATTTACCCCATATCTGCTATATTGAGCTTGAGTTGGTTTTAGGGCCCAATTAAATTGTGTTGGCTATGGGACAACATAATTCCATGAATTCTAAGTCTATGCAAGGGATGTCTAGTTGTAAATAGATGGATTCCAAATAGGTGCATCCATAGGTTGGTATGTTGGTATTATCAGTGCCCAAGATAAATCACCTAGATTGGTGTCAAAATTATTTATGTAAGGTGTGATGATATCCTATGGTGTTGTATTAGCTTTCTATGTAGCTACTATTAAGATATTTTTGGTAACATCTTTTCTCATTTCTTATAATGCTCGATAATTCTTGTTATCATGATTATGGGATTCACAAAAGTTGCAGTACAAATTCTATGGGTTCTTTACATACTATTGTAGCATATGACATTGCATCACATGTATTACTACATAAAAAATATCATAGAACATATTTTTTATTCTTGGACACTCATTCCCATGGTGCCCTTCTTTACCACACTCCATACACCAAAGATCTAACTGAGGTCTATGCAATACTTCTTGTTGTTTTTATAATTTTTTTATGAGGAGTTGTAATGTGTTCTCTATATATGAATTAAAATCCAAAGATCCCATAATCCAAGTAGTCTCATCCTTGTCTACCATAAAAAACTTAACTTTATTTATTATGCTTGAAAATATACGATCACACTAAAATCTAGTCTCTTTGGATTCTTGACTAATTTTCTTGAGATCTTATATGGTTTGACTCAATAGTTTATGGACTATAAATTCTATGATCATCATTATTTTGACTTCCTATAATGTAGCTTGGTTAACACCTTTATGGAAAATAGATTCCAATGATCTACCAGCCAACACTCTAATCAAAGCACACTTCATCACTACTTCATCAATGATTCCTTTAGCTTGCCATTTCATAGTGTAGGGGAGTATGTACTACTCTAGGTTTTCTCACCCATCATAAGGATTGAAGTGGGTTAGTGCTCCTAATTAAGATACCATATTGGTGTTTCTTATAGGTATCACAATTGATTTGGTTAAAATTAGTGTCAAAGATAGTTACGATTTTAGAGACTTTTATGTACTTTGGGGTGCTTCTTGATTTGGTGGTAGTTGTGATGTCTCCTTTAGTTTTATGGATGTGGTAGTTACACACACACACACACACACACACACACACACACACACACACACACACACACACACACACACACACACACACACACACATACACACACACACACACATACACACACACACACACACACACACACATACACACAAACACACACACACACACACACACACAAACACACACACACACACACACACACACACACACACACACACACACACACACACACACACACACACGCATATGTGCATGCACACACACACACACACATCATCATCATCATCATCATCATCTCCTTATTCTTCTACTAATATTTGTTTTTATGCAATGAAATATTTATCCTGTACAAGAATTAGTGGATCTATCTTTGTATAAAATGATGTTGTTATGTTCTTCTTTTGTTGGTATGATAAACTCTATGTAACTTCATGATATGAAACCTTTTGTAATTTTATTCTATGAACTTCTTCTAGAATTGGTCATTACCAAGTATCATCATATAAATTTGTATAGGAAATACTTCTATTTGGAAAAAAATGGGCTCAGGGATGTGTACTTGGGAAATTATCCTTACTTCTAAAGATGTATCTCTCAAAACTTGAACTTGTACTATTTATATGACTATAAGGTAATCCTTGATTTTATTTATGGGATATCCTTCTTGGAAATTGTGAAATTTTATCCATATGTTCTACTTCTATACTAATACCTTCTTCTTTCATCCATGCTAAATCCTCATCACTTCCTCATGCTCTATCTCTACTTGGCCCAGCCTATTTGCTTCATTTATCTTCACCACACTCTTATCCTTATCATCTCTTTTCATCCAATTCATCAATTCTACTAATACTCCTATTCAAAACTTCCTAAAATGCACTCTATTTATTCCATATTTTTTATTTTCATAACTCTCTTTCTAACTCTAGAGTCTTTTTTTTAGTCCTTTTTCTCTAGATTCTCCATGTTGGACTCAGGTTCAAGATCTATCTTTTCATATTTTAATCATTCTTTCTTATATTTCACACACCCCCATGATGCTTGAAGTGACTACTCTATATAGAAAGTAGTAGGTACCATTGATTTTTCCATAGCCAACATCTTAATGAGTGTAAGCAGTCACTACAAGAATCTTCCTCTTATCCCTCTCACAAATAGATATTTTTCCACTTCAAAATATGCATATACTTTTACTAAAAACTCTATGATATACCTATCAATGGTTTAGTCCAACCAATGATCTATCACACGGGTCCAGATGATGTCTATAATGTTAATAGTAGCACAAGATATAAAACAATGATTTTATAGATGATCCAATCATTTTGATATTAATATAGGTAATTTTCACCATAATATGTCATAATTTTCACCACAAATATGTTCCTACATAATATGTTGTTTAGAACACCCAATTCTTTGAGCTTCTTTCTACACAAACTCAACTATTTTTTGATCTAACTAGCATTCCACATCTCTTTGACTAGGTAACCACCTTAGCATATCCTCAATAACAAGTTCCATGCCCATCACACAATTTTTAGAAGAGGTTTTTGGGTTTACTAGAACCTGTTAATTATATGGATTACTCTTGAAATTTTAAAGGAGAGCTTACAAAAAAGGAAAATCATTACTTGTTATTAAATTTTAATCCTAGGATCGCATAGGTTTATCTAATCAGGTTTTATCATATGAATATATAATTTAATAGATAATATATGGTAAAATTAAAAATGATGACATAGTTATCAAATATGCATAAAAAGACATTTTGTCTATTACTTAATATACTAGGATTTATAACAGATGAAAATACTTTGTAGATTATTACAAGATAATATTGTGACACACATCATTAAATATATATATATATATATATATATATATATATATATATATATCTCAAATAATAAGTGAAAAAATATTATATTGACCATCAAATACTGATTCAACTTAAAATCTTGAGCTCATAAAAACTCGTTACACTTTCAATCTATAAATCTAAGGATTTACTCAAAAGGGCCCAAATACAATACTACTCAATACTTATCTATCATTATCTAACATTGTCTAACCCACTATAATACAATATATAATCCTAAAATATATATTATTATAACTACAAAGTCTATACTTGGCATCCAAGTATGTCAACATGTATTTTGTTACTAAATATTCCATGTACTCGATCCCAACTAAAAATAGAGTAACTTAATAACAATCATGTAAGATAACCACAAATAAAAAAATGCTAATATATATACATGTGGTTCATTAATATATGAAAGTGGTTAGTGTAAATATTCTCTAGATGACACATATCACCTACAAGCATACCTGGTTAACAACCTACATGCTTAGCTTATTATTCCACCACCCAATTATTTAACCCATACCTACAACTCGTGCTCTAGAGTGAATTTTAACTCCATTGAGATCCTAAAATGTTAAAGGCTATCTCATTGAATATAGGGGTGTGCATAGGACCTAATTCAATAGGAAAAATATATTTCTATAAGGAGGGTAGCTTGTGTGCCTTCTCCCAATCCTATCTTTTCATTTTAATTTTTCTATTACATGAAAGGCCTAAATCTATACTAGTTATTATTATAGTAACTTGAGCCAAGAAACCTTATCTAGTAATAAATATCTATCCTATTAATCATCATATGACTCAACCAACTTGATTAGTCAGATCTGTTATTACCATCCTAGGTGATGTGCCTAATTTACCAAGGAATATAGTGAAGTATCTACCTTATTTATCCCCCTCAGTAGGGATAACTATAAAGGAACATATCAAGTCCTTCAAGGTTACTTTGAGGTTAATAAATCTCACTGATGAAGATGTTATATGCAAGATTTTCCCATTTACATTATAGGATGTTGCCTGTAATTGGTACCTCAATCTTTAAGATAACTCAATTAATTCCTATAATACAAGTCAAATCACTTTTTAAAACCAAAATGGACAAGTTACTAGCCCTGGTTTGGTGTATCAACATTTCACCAATATGAAGAGTGAGCCCAATGAGCCAATCTAAGATTTTAATGTAATATTTCATAAGATGTACACCTAGATGAGTCTAACATATAATCCATATCAATTTATAACATTGGATATATACAAAAATGTCATAAACATAATAACTATAGTGTTCCTAAAAAGAGTCATTGCTACCAAATATCTAGAATTAGCATATGAATAAGCTATCAACATTGATAGACAATTAAATCCTCATGTACCAAGTAACCTCAATATCAATGTTAGTTTCCCAAGTTTGAATCAAGTGCCTCATGTGAATCAAAATGTTCTTTTATTTAACTAGATTCATTTGTATACACTAACTCCTCTAATAAAGTAGACATAAAATAAAAATTATGGTTATATGAACAATCATGTACAGATGAATGGTCATCAACAAAATCAACATTGAATCCCATCCAATATTATAGTTGCCTATGGTGTTGAATCTACCAAAACATAAATGGATTATGTAGAGAAAGATTATGAGATGTGTTAGTTCATGTGTTAGTCAAGGAAACCTCCAAAAATAATCATTAAAAACTAACATATCAAGCTTCCTCCATAAAAGGGTGTTGCTAATGAATTTCAAGAAATAATTAAGAAAGGAATAATATCAAACCTTCTAAGTAACATCCCTCCTTCCAAGAGTATCCAAGAAACATTATTTTCCTTGGATTTGGTACTCCAAGTCTATGTCAATGAAGAGTAACATGATCCTCAATCATTTCCTACTGCACCAATGGCTTAGGCTCACAAGATTTATCAATTTGTGTAAATGGGTGAAGTTTTTCTATTATAATTTTTACACAATAAATTTGTATAGCTGAAACTTAAAGATCAATGTGTGAGGCCTTGTATATATATCCTCCAAAACTAACTCTAACCCAAGTGTATTTAGGTTATAGTTAACCATGTTTGATTTCTGAGTTAGGCTAACCATGAGGGCCATGTGAGAGACATAGGTCAAAATGATTGTCTTCCAGCCAATCCATATATTTTGTAAGTGGTTTGAAAACTCACAAAAGTAATGATGAATAAGCTTGATATTTTTCATTTTTAGATTATGAGTTTATAATAAATATATATTCCAAAATATCATCAAGTTTACATTTAATCTCTTAATTTGGATTAATTTTCTTAAGTGACTTTGATTAATTTATTATAATTATTTGGAAATTTGTTGTATGATTAATCAACGTGGTTAGAAATGTCATTTTACTATGTCATAATTTGACTAGAGTATAATCAGAAGAAGGTGTTAGTTACATACAAAGTAATACCCCAGTTAGGGTATTATGCATGTGAAAAAACACATGTACATGATGCATGCTACTGAATTAAAAGAATTTAATGGTTTAAGACATCATTTTGTGTGGTTTTAATCAAAATGATTTAAGAAAAGATAATAATCACATAAACTACATTGCCCCATTCAAGGACACACTAACATAAATTAGAACATGTACATGATAAGTTTGAATGATTTAGAGAATTTTAGTGATTTTGGTCTAGATTGTGCATTGTCATGAAATATCATTTAGATTGACAATTTCATTAGAATAGTGATAGGAATTAGATGTCTACATTTTTCACTTATTTAAGAAGGCATGGTGAGACATTCGGTCAAAGAAACATATTTTCAAAGAATAAAAAGGTCACTAAGAAGAAGTTAGGAGGTAATGATTAAATAATTAATTAGTGACCCATGAAGCCCCCTTAAGAGGGCATGTACGGATGAAAGAGAGGGATGAACTCTTGAATAAGAGAGAAAGAGTGAAAATAACCCATGGATGATATTGAATCCATATGAGCTAATGCTTGCATGCATTAATTTTAAATGATCAGAATAGAATAAAATATAATGGGCCCCAAGTTAGGGGGAAGTGGGAAGAATGCATCCCAAAATAGAAGTGACATACTTTGACATACCCAAAAGATGGAAAAATATATGAGCTTAGGGAAAGATCAATCCCAAAACAAGTTTCATACTTTGAATTGTCAAAATGAGGGTAAAAGTTATAGAGATTGGAATTATAATTAAAAAATGAGAGCATTTCTCTAGAGAAAGGATGTTAATGAATTAATAATGTTCTCTAACATAGTGGATTTGATTGATCGATAAATTTGTTTTTCCCTAGGAGTGCTGATTTTGACCACTAATAATTGATTTTGCCTTAGTAGGGTTGATTGGATCGGTGATTAGTCTAAATATTATGCTTTATTAGGGTAAATTATCAAGCATATCTCAAGTGTATAACCTATTTCATATATTGCATATTATCAGGTGCAAACATAGATGTGAGGGTCTAATTATTGAAGAAAACACAAAAAACCAAGCATACAAGGATGCACAAAGTGATGAAAGAGATGATTGGAAAAATAAGAGTGGCTAAGCTGACTCAAGATACATTATGTATCCAAGCACTACCTACATAATTTAGATGGACCTAAGGCTAAATTAGCTCTCCCAAAAGTGGTATAAAATATAATGAGGAATGAAGAATAGAATAAAGATGGACCAATGTTCAATTGTGTTTATGATATCTTGTTTAGGTAGTAGATATGTAGGATAGTGTGTTTAGATATGGTCTTTGGCACTGCATTTACTATTTGACTTTGGATCACTTGGTGTTTAATTTATAAAATTTAAATTAATCATCATGAGTATGAATAACTTATAAAAACACTATATTTCATTTGCGATTAACTAGTTCAAATGTGATTTTTTTTAACTAAGGGTAATGCTAAAAATTACCAAAAATAAAGTTATAACTATTTACATTTAAATAAAAATATATAGAAAAATAACAATACAAAAATGTGACCTAACTTAAAATCAAGATATGAATGATCAAGATTCAATTAGGAAGAAAAATGTATGTAAAAATAAAGAAATATATTTTTTTAAAACAACCTGGAATTAAGATATGGATAATCAAGATCCATGTGTATTAACACTTTGTACTTGAAAAATAAACAAATAATAAAAAAATTTAAATATTAATGTAAACAAGTCAAGCCCAAGCTAAGGATAGACTCAAAATGTTGACCAAATGTATTCAAATACAATAGTAAAAAACAAGATAAAATAGTAAAACAAAAGACAAGAAGAAAAGCACAATAAAACACTAAGAAAATAAATAAAGACATAATAAGTGAAGGTCACATGCAGAGGTAACATCACACCCCCAATGTCTATGGTATATATTAGAACCAAAAATGTAATCTTCCCCAGTAGGGTGGATTGAGGATGGGTGACTAGGTTTAGACCAAACAAATATTTGTGGATTTATATCTCTCTATGAAATTATAAGCTAAAATTTTCTAATTTTTAGGATTTTGAATTTTTTTCAATTTTTTAATAATTTTTAGGGTATCTTAACTCATTAGAGATTGACAAGATACTACTTGTAAAATGGTGATAATGTGGGCTTAGATTTATTGTAAAATAATGAGAGCATATTATGAGATTACTCATAAAATAGTGAGAGCATGGTGTGAGAATATTGGTAAACAAAAATAAGTCAACATAATAATCCCACATTAATTAGAATTAAAGACTACTGATGGACAAGGTAGGATAAATGAGATCCTAACATGACGCTAAACACTAAAAATTACCTTTGATGGAGTTGAGCCAAAGGAAGGGTTCCTTTGTGAGGTGGCTACAACTTCTTAAATTATGTGAGGGCATACACAAAGTGGTAGCATATATCACTACAAGCTGATTTTTATAAGATGGGCATCTATTAGGATCTGTAGACTCTCTTTGGAAAAATTCCAACATCACTACGAGCTAAGTTTTATAGGATATAGCTAAGTAGAGACCTATACCTATTCTCTTTGAAGGTTTTGCATATTATATTTAGCAAAAAATCAACATGGTGAGAGATAGGGGATGGACCATGCCTAATTCAAGAGTTATATATCTAATCTTGGAAAACAGTGGATATGTATGCATCCTCTATCCTAGTACCTTAGTACCATTGATCTATGGGTTTCACTAAGTGGGGCCTTACCATCATGAAGCTATATGACCTAATATATTGCATATATAACTAGAGGAGGTGGGGTAGAGTTGACAGCTATCTAAGGAACCACTAGACCCATGAGGTCCTCTAGATATGAAAACAAAATAAAACATCACATACATATTGTATGACATGGACATACATAATGCATCGACACATGGTAAAGTAAATAAAAGGGATTGTGATTATATATAATTAATTTATCTAAGGATTATATTTCAACACCAAAAGGTGAGTGGACATGACCATTCCAAGTGGCATAACTATTTTTTTAGAATTGATGACATCACATGGCCCATTCAATAGGTGAAGTGGATAACATGTCATAGAGGAAAAATAGTCATGTAGGATACATAATCCATTAACTTGAGAACAAATTTATAACACAAACATACTTGTGTTGTATGGTCTTGATTGGGAAAGGAAGCATGAAGGTTGATAATGGAACATAATAGAATCATAGAATGGGGTTGGATATGATCGACATCTACCATGTCATAAAATTATTTATGAGGTGAATGTTAAATTTTTTTAGACATTACATTGAGTGATAGACTTTGTGGAATAATTACTATGACAACAACAACTAATGGAAATTTAACTATAGCCTTAGCTTGAGCCTCAACCTTAGCTGCAACAAAGGAGGCATGAGTTTCACTATACAAGATGAAGAGTAGGGGAGTATAACCCAAGTCAAATAGAAAATGAAAGCTACCAATTTGTCATGGAGGGATTCCCATCTATCCAAGGGGATGCATGGTGACATACATTTTTCATACAAGCTCACTAGAATGAGTAGAGGGATGCAATGGTAGTGTTAGCTAAGCATGGTGCAAGACCAAGAGTGGAGTATGATTTTTTTACTATGTTGATGCTTGTGGAAGATGGGAGAAAAATATGCTCACTAAAATCCATTGATGTAGGGAGGAACATAAATCAATTAACACAGCCTATAATAGTGTGTAGAAACTATGGGGAAACTAGCCATGAAATTTGAATGTGTTTGAGGAGGAATATTTCTAATGATAGTTTAGTAAAAAATCAGAAAGGAGGGTGGATCAATTTGAATTCAAAGTCACTAGATAATCAATATATGGTAGAGAGAACAACCATACGAAGGTGTAATGCCTAAATATTAAAAATGTTTGTATGTTCCTTAGGTGATATTTGTGCAATCCTATTACTGTGTGTTTGGTGTGTACCCCTCTATATATGATTTTTTTAGTCATTACGTATGCCATGGTTATGACATGTTTTATTGGTTATTATCTACTTATGGTGTATGAATTATATCTATATTTATTCATAGATGCACCTCTATATAAACACATAACAAAGCACATTTACTCTTATTTATTACACATGGATTCAAGCATGTGTTTAGATATTTAGATGGTTTTGATATATCAAAGAGATATTTCCATCACATTTCTAGAATAAACTTTGTGAGAATGATTTTGATTTATCTTGTGATATTATGCATGATAGTTATAAATAAATAAAATGGGAATATAAACCCTAAGCATGGATTTTTTTTAATTTTAACGTAAATATAAATGACATAGGAATAAGATATGGATTATCAAATACCATGTGTAAATATAAAAAATAAATCAAGTAACATGTACCTTCTCTTTCAAAGGTTCTCTTCTTCTCTTGAATCCACACATGCACAACTAGCATAGTTAGTTCAATTAGACCTTGTACTTATACCATTCTTTTCATTTAACCCATATTAGTTGGCCAAGATGATTTACATATTTAAACCATATTTATCATAGGTATATACATATGTTACATGTGATAACTGTACACTCCTTAGGTCAAACAATCCTTCATTATCCCTAAACCACCATTAGGTCTTGGTGAGACCTAAAATAATTAGGCCTTCATACTCACATGTTACATGTGAGACTACTTGGACCACCTTCATCCTTTACCAATGCTTAGAACACATAAAACCTATTTATAATATCCATTTGACTAATCCCATATGGGTCCATTCCACCTAGAACACCAACTCAACACTTAAACCTACCAATTAGGTCTCCTTGCTCTTTAGGTCTTCATATATAAAAAATATAGTTTCAAACTTATGAAGCAAACACTCAACTATTTCATATATCTATATGATTAGATCACATGGTTAAATCCTGTAGGACCAATAAAACACCTCTATGTGTGTTAGACACTTTAACACAAGATCTAAGCACTCAAATCAACTTTCTTAGAATGACTACTCAGACTGGTCATATACAATCAAAATATAATTATACTATTTTGACTTTCCATATTTCATTAGGAAAATATGAAAAATAGTGATTTTTCATAAGCCTTAGAGACTTATAGAACATCTCCATACTCATTTTATTCTTAAAATATATTAATAATACCTTTAACTCACTCTTGCAATATGGTCACTCAATCTGCTAGTGCATTCAACAAACACAATTAGCTTCTAAGCCTTTGTTCACAGTAAAGATGGATTGGTAAAACCTCAAAAAATCTTAAAAATAGTATTTATGGAGTATAAAACACTACAAAATATTTATTTCATCTTGAAACATCAAAATACTATCAATAACAACTCAAATATCTTTCTTGGGTCACTTGTATAACATGGTCAAACACACAATCAACTTTGGAGCTTAATAACTTTGCATTTAAGAATATTTAGACCTTTTAACTAGTTTATATGGATGCACCTTGAAGTCATTAATTTTTTTTAATGAATCAATAAATTTGTCTTGGATCAAAATATATAGCTTAAAAACTAAGCACTAGTTTTTACCTCATTAATTTGAATATTTGAATTCCAACGATCACTTTTTAGACACTAAACATCGAGAACCTTAACGTCATCTCATGTTCCCTAGAAACTAGATCAAATCTACATCATTAATCTCCTTATAAGTAGCCTAGTATTTACCTTCAAATTCTCATCATTGATCTTTGATCAGAGTTCTTGTTATTATTCCACTTAGCATCTCTGTGTGCCTTTTACAGATTTGAATCTTTGACTCAACCAACACCATTAATCTCTATCTATATGAACACCCATGATCCACTGATCTTTTCTCAACTTAACAAGATTAATAAACTTGTCACAAGTGTGTTTAATCTTAGGAATCTTTGATAATTTGACTTAATGCACACCATTGGATCAAGATCTAGATTATGAATGCTGACCATTAGATCTACTGACTAGTGACCTCAGACTTCAACATAGTTAAACTTGATGTTTTTTGGACCATCATAGTCTACAAGAGCAACTTTAAAGGTTTATAACTTGATCTAGAAAACACTTCAAGGGTCCAAATCTTTAGGGTACCTTCTTGGCACTATAGAAATCATCTCCATGAAATATTTTGATCTCAATTGACTTTTTGAGTACCTACAATAAATACATAAACTTGATAGTTCATTCATATCTGCATGATGTGTAGTGATGGTCTAACTTCTCCTAAGCTATAATAAGCATGTTTCTCATTCCAAATGATCAAGTGACACACCAAAGCTTTACCAAGACATCTATGGATGCCTCACAACCTCTTCTTTGCCTTACAGACCTACAAATGTTCCATATATATCCAAGTTATCAAACACAACTACTTTGTCATTCATGCACTATGATCTCATTCTCTCCTTGACATCAATGACAACCTAACATCAATGACCATGATAAACAATATCCCAATTTGTCATTTATGGAAAAACACCTTTAGAATGACTTCATTTAAATTTCTTCATGCTAATCTTTCTCCCCCTTTGAAATTAATGACAAAGGGTCTCATCTTCAACATACCAATAAACATTCCTTAATATTAGGTATGCATTTAAATACTAATAATGTTCTCATGATACTTACATACTTTTAGTCATATGAATTAATTACTCCCCTTTTGATATTCATCAATCTGAACTTGGACTTCTTTGATCCTTGGACCTGATAAACTACTCATAAATCTTAAAAAGCTCACCCTAACATCAAGATCCATAATATATCATCTGTTCTTTGGAATAAATCAATCTAAACTTGGGATTTTTTTAATCCTTAGACATGTCTACCTATATAACTCACAATCTCCATTTACTCATGTATGAAGATTTAATACCCTATCAAAACATGTGACTTGTTTTGATCAAGTCATCATATCAATCTTCTTAAATTCACAACTATAGTGGACTTCTTCATATCTCAACCATGACTAGAACATTTTCACATATGCTTCCACTTACATCATACACACGTTTTCAAGCCATTCAAGCTAACTGAGTTAGCTCCCCCTAACTCCATACTTCACCTAGATCATGACATCTTCAAAAAGTCTTTCCAATGAACTAGGCCTAACAACACCACTTCAAACACTATCCATGAATATATCTTTTGAATCATTCCATCACAAAAATTTAGAGCAGATTCATAAAACTCATTTCTCCACCTTAGCAAAGCACATTTTCAAAAGATATTTCTTATCCTACAATATAAAACAAATCTCAACTAGCATTCACCATGCTTCCTCTTTTTGTAAACTGTCTCTTTGAAGTTTAAAGAGAGACACCCCTTTGACATAGTGAGACTAAAAGTCCAAAAACTCAGGAGAATCCCATATCTCCATACTCTCATTTGAATTTTAGTCCTACCTCATCACTAAATTGAGTTTGAATGGATCCTTGACTTCATTCTTTGCTTCAGAATTTTTAAAAAATGTAGGACAACAAAAAATTTGAACTTTCCTTTGTTTATATCATGGAAAACAAACCATCTTTGTGTCTCAGTGTAATCTTTCATAGCAGGCTTAGGTTTACACAATCATTTTTGACCTCTTCCTTGCATACTAGGAGCTCCATACACCTTATTTTATTTTGAGAACTCATTTAACTTATTTTTATAATACCTAGCAATGTGACCAACTCTATGACATCTAAAACAAATAATATCATTCATACCTTTTGCTTGATGATGATTGTGATCTTTCTTTGACTAATTTCTTCTCCTTTTGCATTCTCTAGTAATGTGTCCAAACTTATTACATGCATAACAATGACTCTAAGATGAATATCTTATTGGATTGATCTATCTATATTGTCTTATTTCTTGCACTCTAATATCCTAATTGAACTCATCTTGACTTGATGGTCTTTGCTTTCATAAACTAGCAATGTGACCAACTCTTTGACAACTACAAAAAATAATGTATTTCATAACTTTTATTTGAATATGGAAGTTATATTCCTTTGAATGATTTCTTCTTATTATAGAGTCCTTTCCCCTATGATCAACAAGATGACAAATGAAATAATTTCTTATAATTTTTTTTGCATTTTACTCAAATCTAACTTTTTGTCTTTCATGCTAAAATCCTCTTTATCTTGTTCTAATTTCTTTGATATTTTTAAATCTTGCCTATCTTGACTATGACCTTTTTATGCTCATCCCTTAGGGGAAAAAAATTAGTCTTCAATTAAATATATTCATCTTCTTTAGCCCTCATGCTTGAATTGATAGCTTCTAATTGAATTTTGAGATATTTGATGGTCTCCTTATCCTCCTTAACCCTTTTTTCCATGTCATCTTTCAATATACATGATTTATATTTAATAATATCTATATAATCAATATTGGATTTCATATTATCATTCTAACCTTGGTTTGAACTCAATTTGGCATTTTTCTCTTCTAACCGAGTCTTGAGATGAGTGCATTCTTTCTCTTTTAAACTTAGATTTGTATTTGTAACCCTTAATTGATCCTCAAGAATGCTGATATTATCTTTATCAACTTTTTATTTTGATATTGCCTTTTCCATAGTATTGATTAGTTCTTGATTCTCCTTTTCCTCTCTCATGGATTTACTTGACAAACTCCCCTCAAGATATCTGACTTTCACTTCAAGACCTTTGATCATATTCCTCATTTTATAATTCCTCTTATTTTTCTCATTTAGTTCATAAAGTGTACTCATGAGCTCAAATAATAGATAAAATTATTATTCCTCACTATCATAACAAAATTCATCATCAAACATGATTATCTTTTCACCCATATTGTACCTTGGATCACCTTCAAGTGGTTAAACTTGTACAAAATGTCCTACTCTGATGCCAATTATTAGAGTTATAATCATTGAGAGGGGAGTGAATCAATGATTAAATATAATATATTTAAATTCTAAACTCTTAAAAATTCATCATACATCAACTTGATCAAGCAACATAAACATGAAAGAACATACATCCAAAGCATACTTAAGATCATAAATCTCATGAACACATCATATATGTGGGAAACCCTCTTGGAGGATAAAACCCATTGAACCTTGTAATATAGAATAAATTCCTATAAAATAATATCCTAAATTTAGACTAGCATTTAATAATCAAGGAACACCCATCCCTTAGTTTAGTGAGACACCAATCCCATAAAGAGCTACTGCCCCTATCTAGCTGAGCACCCGTTACAACTAAACCTTTATAAAGATTTAACTTATAAGGAGGAAAAAACCCCCTATACAACAAAGAACCCACTCATCTACCTAAACAAATCACCTTGAATCCTTAATTCTACTCTTTAATTGACGATCATCTTTGTTTTCACTCTTCTCTCTCAAATTGCCTCTAGGGATAACTCTCTTAAACTTCCTCTTCTAGCCTCATTAGGTCCAATGACACATGCATATTCCTATATAAAATTGATAAAAAAACATTTCTAATATCTCTCACACTCTAATGGTCCTAATTTAATTTTACCTTCTCTTTCAAAGGTTCCCTTCTTCGCTTGAATCTACACATACACAACTAACACAATTAGTCCAATTAGACCTTGTACTTATACCACTCTCTTCCTTTAACCCATATTTGTTAGCCAAGATGATTTAAATATTTGAACCACATTTAACATAGGTCCATTAACACATTAAAATTGAGAACCACACACTCCTTAGGTAAACCAATCCCTCATTAGCCCCAAACCACTATTAGGTCTTGGTGGGACATAAAATAATTAGGCCTTCATACTCACATGTTATATGTGAGACTAATTGGACCATATTAATCCTTTACCAATGATTCAAACACATAAAATTTATTGAAAATATCCTATTTATTACTCCCATATGGGTCCATGCCACCTAGAACACCAAATCAACAATTAAACCTACCAATTAGGTCTCCTTGCTCTTTAGGTCTTCATATACAGAAAACACGATCTCAAACTTTTGAAGAAAGCACTCAAGAATTTCACATATAAATATAATTACATCACATGGGTGAAATATTTATGATCCAAAACTCAGAAGTTTTTTGGTTGATAGATATCTCAATAGCATAGGAATAACATAGTAACAATGAATTCTCTGAGAAGAGATGTAGTATTACTCAAGATCACAATACAAATATATGCTTATCTCTGGGAAGAGATGTCTATCTTCACATTTCGAGTTACCTCTTAATTTATACACATTTTTAAGGCATGGGTAAGATGTGGAAGGCTACCAATCTTGAGTGAGAGTAAGTGGTTTGACTTCCAATATTTAAAACAATACAAAATTTGAGGAATTACTATTTTTAGAAACTTACTATTTTTAGACTGCACGACTAAAATTGAAATTTGATGCACTTAAATTGGGGTTTCAGGGGTAAAAATTCATTGAGAAGATATCTATGACATTTCATGATGTTCTCCTCATTCTTATCTTTCCAACGGTTCAAACGGTGAGTCAATTGGAGCTACGATGCAAAAGTTATGGCTCCTGAAAGTTTTGTCATTAATTGGGGTGGAACTATCACCCGAATTGTTGCCTAAATTGGTGCTTGGATCATTCCTCCCTCCTTGAAAATAAATGGTCCCCATTACATCAATGCTCCTCATTAGGTGTGGTATTTGTTTATTTATTTGATTCTCTGTGAGCCACTCACCTTGATGGCTAAGCTGGCCCCTTTTGACCACTTGATAAAGTGGGATAGAGCATCCTCTTGTTGTCTTCATCTAGGTATCCAAAAGGTGAAGATATTAGCCTAATGTGACCATTTTGGATCAATTCTTGAATGTATCTTTTTATCTCATCATTCTCCAAAACTGATCTGTGATACATAAGACTGATAGGGAAAGGTGATCTTGGGATCAAATCGATGAAATGCAGTGGAACTCCTATGGGTGACTTGAATAAGTCATCATATTATCTTGTGATTCATCCTATCTACTTATATTTTTGTGTTGATTGTGTAGTTAGGATTGCAACATCAACCTTCTTGGATTTCTATGGTTTGACCACCATGAGAACAAATTGCTTTGTTTTCTCCACCAATCTCTTGCATTACTTATCACTAATTAGGGAGATAGATGTGGGAGGTGGTACCTTTGGTACCCTATAGTGATATGTTCCAAGAGTGAGGGTGATCCTTTAGGTTTGTAATTCATAGATGCCATGTCACTCATACATGAACAACTGACCAAGGAGTACATCGCACACATATATATTAACCACATCACATAAGACTTCATCTTGGAATGGTTTTATAACATATATAGAAGACATTGATGGGTGACACAGAGGTCTCTCCCTAGGCTCAACCATCCAATACTATAGGGCTTTGGATGAGGATTCATGGATAGATTTAGACTTTTCACAACTTTAGCATAAATTAAATTCTTTTGACTCCCACTATCAAGAATAAAATATAGAGGCATACCTTTTACCCATAATCTAGAGTGAAACAATATTTCCTTGTCATCTAGTATTTCCTCATAGGTTTGTGATGAAGAGACAATGGTGTCAGGCTCAACATCTACAATTTATTCTTCATCCTCTTCTACTTTGGGTTGTGTATGAGGTAGAGTATTAGATGTCGAGTATTGTGACTCATAAAGTAGTGACTTGATGGATCGACATTCTTCTTTGGAGTGAGTTTTAGTTTTGTGGTAATCACACCATTTTCCAACCTTCCCCTTCTGGGACTTCTTATCTTGAAACTCCTTTTGCTTCCAATTTTGGCCTCGTGTTTGACCTTCCTTGTCACTTTTCCATTTTGAGGGTTGACTCTTCATATTCTTTCTGCCATGCTTCTGTTCAATCTTCACTACAAATTTGTATGCCTCACCAAGGGTTTCCAAATTGAAGAGTTCCATTTCCCCCTGTATGTACCATTGTAGTCCACCATGATATTTGAGAGTCTTATGTTTCTCACTTTCTTGAATGCCCAATCTTGTAGACAAAGAATGAAAAGTGTCTGTGTAATCTTGAACAAATTGGTCCTTACCTTGGCAAAGTTGTTGCCACTGTATGTATAGATCATCATATGCTCCAATGGGATAGTATTCTTCTTTCATCACTTCCACAAAATCATCCTAGGTAGGTTATACCTCAAGGATGATGTCATCTATACTGAACCTCTTTTTGTACACTTCCCACTAGTTTTTCATAGGAAATGATGATTTCAAAAGAGCAAAAGTAATCTTTTCTCCATTGGTGAACTTATTTATAGAGAAGTAGGAAGATAATTAATCTAACCAATTTTCTACTACATCAGCATTGATTTTGCCTTCAAATGTAGGAATATCAAAATTTACTTGAACCTTGAAGGGTGTTGGTGTGCTAAAAGGACATTCCCTAGATGAGGAGCCAAGAAGTGGAGCCACAAAGCCAAGATTTCCCATCAAAAATGTTTGAAGAATTTGGGAAAATTGTTGTAGCATATATTCTTGTTGCTGTTGGAGGGATTCATTCACCATTTCCTTTAAAGGATTAGATGTCTCGATGTCATCCGCCATTTGAAGTCATTCAGAGTGAACAGGTGGAAAATTTGGAAGCTCTATTATTTCCCACCCAAGCTTCTTATAGTCTGACCTCATCCTCAAGATCATACACTCTCAAGACAAACCACTTTGATACCACTGATCTAAAACTTAGAAGTTCTAGTTGATAAATATCTCAATAGCATAGGAATAACATAGTAACAATGAATTCTCTGAGAAGAGATGTAGTATTACTCAAGATCACAATACAAATATATGCTTATCTCTGGGAAGAGATGTCTATCTTCACATTTTCGGGTTACATCTTAATTTATACACATTTTTAATGAATGTGGAGGATGTGTAAGGTCACCAATCTTGAGGGAGATTAAGTGGTTTGACTTCCAATATTTAAAACAATACATAATTTGAGGAATTACTATTTTTAGAAACTTACTATTTTTAGACTACACTACTAAAATTGAAATTTGAGGCATTTCCATTGGGTTTTCAGGGGTCAAAATTCATTTAGTGGAGATCTATGCCATTTCATGATGTTCTCCTCATTCTTAGCTTTCCAACGATTCAAATGATGAGTCAATTGGAGCTACAGTGCAAAAGTTATGGCTCCCAAAAGTTTTGTCATCAATTGGGGTGAAACTGTCACCCAAATTATCCCCTGAATTGGTGCTTGGATCAATTTAGGGCCATTAAACACCTTTATTTTCCTTATACACTTCAACATAATCTCTAAGCACTCAAATCAACTCTCTTAGAATGACCACTCAGGCTGGTCACATATAGTTATACGATTTTGAGTCTCCATATTTGATCAAGGGAAAAATATGACAACCAATGATTTATCATAATAATTATATATTTATAAAACATATTAATACTCATTTTATTCTTCAACTCCACTCAAAACACCTTTAAATCACTCTTGTAATATGGTCACTCAATCTACCAATGCATTCAATAAACACAGTCAAATTCTAAGCCTTTATTCACATTGAAGATGGATTGTTCAAACCTCCAAAATTTTTATAGATATGATTTATGGAGTATAAAACATACCCAATAGTTATTTAATCTTTAAAAATTAAAATACTATCAAGATCAACTCAAATATCCTTCTTAGGTCACTTGTAGAACATGGTCAAACACATAGTCAACTTTGGAGCTTAATAAATTTGAATGTATGAACATTTAGATATTATAACTATTTAATGTGTATGTGAATTTAATTCCTATTCAAATTTTATTTTTAATACATAAATAAATTCATTTTGGATCATAATATATAGCTCAAAAACTGAGCACTAGTTTTTTCCTTGTTAATTTGAATATTTGAATCCCAATGGTAATTATCAGACACTAAACATCGAGCACCTTAACCTCATCTCATGCTCCATAGAAACTAGATAAAATACACAACATTGATATCCTCAGAAGTAGCCTAGTATTTTCTTTGTAATGCTCACCATTAATCTTTGATCAGAGCTCCCATGATTATGCCACTTGGCAGCATTGTGTACTTTCTAAACATTTGACTCTTTGACTTCACCTGCACTTTTGATATTTATTTTTATGAACACTAGAGAATCATTGATCTTATATGAACTCAATGAGATTGAGACACTTGTAATAAGTGAATTTAATCTCAAGAACCTTTGACAATTTGACTTCATGTGCACTATTAGATCAAGATCTAGATGATGAACAGTCACCATTAGATCGACTGACTAGTGACCTTAGACTTCAACATAGTTAAACTTGATGGTCTTTATCTCATCAAAGTATGAAAGATCAAATTATAAGGTTTGTAAATTTATCTATGAAATACTTCAAGATTCCAAATATTTAGGGAACCTTCTTGGTACTATAGACAACATCTCCATGAAATCCTTTGATCTCAGTTGACTTTTTGAGTACCTATAATAAATGAACAAACTTATTGGTTCATTCATATTTTCATGACTTGCAATGATGGTTTGGCTTATTTTAATCTATAATAAGCATGTTTCTCATTCCAAAGGATCAAGTGACACACCAGAGCTTCACCAAGACATATATGGATGCCTCATAACTTCTTATTTATCCTTATAAACCTGAAAATGTGGCATATCTCACCAAGCTATCAAACATAACTACTTTTTTCATTCATGCACTATGATTTCATGCTCTCTTTGAAATCAATGAAAAATTAAAATTAGTGACTATGCTAAAAAACATTAGGTTGTAGGTTTTGTGTAAAAATATTAGCCAACTACTTATCTAACGATTTATGTTAAAAACATCTAGCTAATGCTCTCTATCACTGTAAGTATGATGTGAAGCTTTCACCATATTTTTTTTCACAAGTCAACCACTATTAAATCATGATCAATGTTATAATAAAAATGGTTGAAAATTTTCTTGGATAAATCATTCTAATCTACCAGCAACCCCTTAAGTAATTTGAGGATCTAGTCTAAAGTTTATCTAGCCAAACTATGTGGAAACAAGTGAATTAAATAAACATTGATATAGGCTACCTATTGAAATAGTACAAAAAAAGATTTGATATGATCTTGAGGGTCACTCTTCGATTTATATTTATAAAATTTTGGTGCCTCAAAATGAGTTGGAAAAAGGACTTGTAGAATGCTAATGTCTAATGGATATGGACATATCTCATCAAACCTATACTTCTTAACTCAATTTCCCATCTCAAGTCTTGATACTATTTCTTTCATTGAATTCCACCCTTGCATATTTGGTGTATTTGTGGGTGGAATATAATTTTTTAGGGTGGAATATGACCTTATTGTGTGGTATTATTAAGGATATAAACCCTATGATCAATTTTTTTGTTTTGTTTTACTACTTGATTTGAGTAGGTTGGCCATTGATTCCTAGGTGGTTGATAAATAGTCCCTGAAATCTATCATTGTGAGCTATAGGTATACTATTGGTCTTGGGGAGTCTATGGTGGGTTCAAAAAAGGATGTGATGGTTGGGATGAACCCACTTAAGTGTTTTGCACAATACCCCAATATACACTAAGTTTTTTATCCTTTGGTTTTATATTAAAATGAAATCCTATGGTGTATTATGGATGTGGGATTGACTAGGGTATGATATACTTGGTCTATTATATACTCTTTATCTTGAAAATCATTATTTTTGATCTAAGTTGTAGCTAATGATGTTGTTAGGTCTATAACAAGTTGATCAACATATCATTGACTAATTTTCTAAATCTTGTTAGCAAGATCTTGATCAGTTTTAGAGTACTATATAAATTGTTATTTTCCTATACTTGTGGAAAGAATATATTTTTTTGTAATATGAATGAGAGGTTACTCTAGTTGTTGATCCTCTAATCTCAATAGCATGTGCAATTATTCCATAGGGAAATTTGGTGGTAATCTTTCACCTGCTTCTATCAACCTTAAAAGGGATTCTTATTTGTCTTCAAATGGTTGGTGTTCATAATAAGCATGTTTTAATTCCATTGTTGTTGGGATATCCTCAAACATGATGGAATGATCTTCTCTATCATAATAATGCTTTTCCTCATAACTAGGGTTATAATTGACCTCACTACAAGTATACCTTTGTTTCATGTTTGAATATGGTTCTTTATACATTTTATAAGATATGGAATGTGGTTCAAAAATTTAAATAGGGTTTATATTCTTCAATCAAAAAAAATATAAGGTAAAATTAGACTATAATAAAAGTAAATGGCATGAGTACACATAATTAGAAGAAAGAGGTTACAAACTTACTTAACCCTAGTTGGTTGAAATCATAAAATTAGAAGAGGGTAAAATAATTTTAGAATCTAAAGTGTAGGATAGCATAATAAAATTATGTCCAAAATATGTCAATACCATAAAAATATAGGTAAAACTATGGTAAGTCATGACTAGAGAATCTAGAAAAAATCTTTCTGATCAAGGAGAAAAAAATGTAAACTAAGAAGCTCAAGATGTGAACTAACACAAGAAATCCTAAGTATAAAGCTAGAACTAAATGGGTGGAACAATTACACAACTTGGAAAAGAAGGTAGAATGGTCCATAAATTTAGAGCATGAATAAATTCAAGATGATCTAAGTCCACAATGAGAATAGATTGGGAATGAGTCTAGGTAATGACCTTTAATCCAAATGGAAAATCTCACCCAAGTTACTCAAACTAAGTGAGAAAGGTAAACCAATAGGATATTGGATTATAAATTAGAAAGGAAATATTTCAAATTTAGACTAAAAATAATGACTTAGCATTTAAAAAGTGGATGAGTGGTCTAGACTCAAATGGAAAAGATACCAATGTTGTTTAGAAAATACAAACACACTATTTTGAATGAATTTTGAACAAGGCAAAAAGTGATTTAGATTTGACCAGTGTAACACATATTTATTTAAATGATATGGTGTATAATGAATGTTTTGTTTCTTGATTCATTTTGGTTTCACACAAATGGTTTTAGACTAAAAAAAGACCATACAAGAAAACAAAAACAAAAAAACACTAAAGTGTATATCCTATCATAGAAAATTGATAAGGTAGCTTTGTATTATTGGATTCTATCTATATAATACTTATTGAGAGAAAATTAATTTTTAAATATAATAAATTTATATGAACATTAAAATTAGGGTTTTTATGCCCCTTCTTTTAAGAGATCGTATAATGACCTGAAACTTCAGACTACTCACCTTACACCAATAGTACTTCGTAACAAGTGGGGTTGTTATAAAACTATAAATTTTTAGTCATTTAAAATTGATACAAAGGTAAGGGTAGAAGTATGAATAAATAAATAAATTGAATTTGATATTGAAAAAATTCACATTCAATGCTTGACTTGCCTTTCAAGGTCTCATCTCCATTGGTTTTTAACACTTGTATTATAGACTATAATGTGCCTCTCCTTAGTTTGTTTGTTTAAGGATTTTTAATATTTTAATCTATTGGATTATACTCCCATATGAGTTCTTAATAACTATCTTAGATAATATTTATTCCTCCTTCAACCATCTTTGGCTACACCTCACACATTAGTTCCTTCCTAGCCAAGCTTGTTAGGTCTCAAGGACCAAAACTAGAACTAGGTTTCAAAGAGTCAATATTTTTTCTTGGATGGTATTTAATGATATTAAAATACCTTAATAAAACCATTTAAAGTATACAAATATACTTCATCCTTCAATTTCATACCCAAAGCTTACAATGCATTCTTAAGGCTTGTAGCCTTTTTTATATATTTTGATTCATAAAAAAAAAGTTATGATGTATCAATATATTATAATGAAATTTATGGGTAATATCTATAATTATTTATGTATTTGTTAATTATCATTGTATAATTCCTCATTTAGCCTATACTTCCTTTGTTAAAGTCCTTCATACTAGGTTTAGTTAGCCCTTGTGCACATTCGAACTCTAGTAACCATACTATAAAGTATCCTTTCAAGTAACAAACACATTATTAATTATTATAACCTTAAATAAGGTATGATCACAAATTTTAAGGATTTTAATAGGGTTAAAACTCCCTAAAACATAAAAACCCTAGTTTTAGGGTTTCTCTAGCCCTATATAGGCCGAGGGCATATTTAATTCCATATGTCAAATTATATAAGGTTTAAAATGCCCAAATATATACCAAAAGTTTTTTTTTTCATGTCCTTTACCTAATATAATAGGATATAATCCTTATCTAATCCATTCCATGCTTAAAACATCAAACTCTCAATTGACTGTGAGCAATGGTTGACTGTGCATAACATAGGTAATCCCAAATTGTTAAGTATTTGTTTTCCACTAGTTTTTAAAACAACATATGTCATAATTTAGTTTTTTTCACTCTTAATTAACCCTTTACAAATCTTATATCTCATTTATCAAGACCTAATCCTTTATATACATGAAATGATAGGTTTTCTATCATGACACTACCTGTACAAACTTGAAGATTGACACTTGTTACCTTAGGGTTTCAAAATAATGGTTTATTTCTATGTGAGGCTAGATAGATTATAATTATTATAAACACTTCACACCATTTCCTTTATTCCATCCTTATTAAAAGGATATTAATCACATTCAAGCATAAATTCACAAACCTATTTATCACAACCTACCTGTGTAAAGGAATGCAAGGTTATCCATCACTTACACTTTCTAAGGTTACATTGAAATAAATTATCTCTCTATATTGTCTTAATTTCATCCCAAAATTATTATGATGCGTTGTTCCACCTTTCATCTCATTTCTTTATTACATCTTGTCAACTAAGCATTCACACAACCTGTAGACTTAAACCCTAGATCTAATACACATAAAATCACGTAATAATTTCACCTTACACTAATTCATTCTTACTCTCTAATTCATCTTAATACTCTTTGCATATCAATGAACAATCTTTCTCCTTATATGCATCTTGGGATTTCAAGGAATAAATACAGACTAAAACATAGTTCTTAACCTCTACACATGATCCTATAGAGGTCTGTTGTCAAAGTTTTAAGATTTTAAACCACACCAAATTAAATTAAAAATGATCATACATATAAAAACCTAAGATATTATTTCTTCAAACCATGCTCTTTCACACTTGTCACTTGTATACATTGGGTCAGCCTACAACCATGTACTTAAAAGGACTGTACACTATCTCAAGGGTTTCAACATTTCATTCTATCATTAAAAAAATCATGTACTAATCCAAGGAGAGTGAAAATACAACAAACACATGTTTATTTATTTATTTGAAACAAATAACCTTACATTGTAATCCAAAACCTTAACTCATCACCTTCGATGAGAAGTTTGTACATACATTCATTTATAGATTCTCCTCTTTTATCTTAGAGATCTCTCTCTCTCTCCCATATTATATTATCTATAAAATTATCATATTTTCTTCAAAATCATGTAAAATTATTTGTTTTCACCAACTTCAGCATTGGTTATCAAATTAGTTATAAAAACTACCTCCTTTCCTATCAACCCAACGTATGGGTGAGGCTGACCATAAAAAACATGACTTTTACTTTATGTGTTAAAATATATGAATAATAATTACTCCCTACATGACCTCATTAGAATAATTCATGAAAATTTACTCATCCATTCACTCCTTACATGAATTTAACCCTCCTAGATTCCATTCAAATATTTGAGTTTTCAAATTCTCTATTTTAAAGGGAAAACACCTAAAAACTATTTGACACACCACTATGACTAAAAATGGACTCCAAGGACATAAATGGACCTAATAAGGTCCATTACAATCATTAACATCATACTTTGACCAAATTTTGACCTCTTTTGACTACAACTAAAAAATAGTGTTTGTTTTAGCTTGATGCTCCTGCATCATACTCCCCAAGAGGGAGAAAAATTGAGCCTCCAGATTTATTTCATGCATTCAAATTTTTTATTTGAGGGTATTTCACATTCACATTATTTATATTCTTCATTCATTTCTCCTTATTTCTTTCCAAACTCTTTCACTTCTTCCTTGTAGCTTCATCTAACTTTCTTGTCCATACATCTTCCATCTCTATGAATTTTTCCAACTAATGTAGCTCCTTATTTGTTCCATGTTCCATTTTTTCCAAGTCATTTTTGTCTCCATCATACTCATATGCAATAAAATGGTGTCTATTACTCTTGCTTATGCTTATTTCTTGACCTTCTCCTTCATTGTTTCCACTTGATGCTTATTTGCTTAATGAAGTTTACTCATTGGCCATGTTATCATATTCTTCATTAGGATCTAATGGAATCTCATGAATTTCACCCTTTGTCTTTTAATTCATGATGATTTATTTTTCTACCTTTTCTTCCAACTTCTTCACATTTTGATGCCTTTCCCCCTCATCTTGATCACTATGTAAAATCAACTTTTTTGTTCTACTCATCATCATTATAGTACAACATGACTTGACAAATATTTGGCTATCTATATACATTATTATCAATTGTAAAATTATTTATGTATTTACCAAGTGAATATATCACCTTTTTTTTCTTATTCATACTCTCTTTGCTTTCTTGAATATGGCTTTGTTTGAAAAACTCTTTGTGTTTTCCTTTTTACTCCTCTTTTGAGTTTTTTTAGAGTTCATATTTGAATTTTGACTATTGTAAGTCATCTTATTTCAACCCCCTAGATGGATAGAACATATCTTCTATCATCTCCAACTCTTCTTACAACTTTAGTTCATTCATCTCTCCCAAATCCTCATTAAACCTTGGTCTACATTTCTCTTCCCTTGCTTGGGAAACTTGTTTATGTTCTCCTTAGAATCCCTTATTTGTGAGAGTAATATAAATATATTCATGTTAAATACCATGATTCTCAATCACTCTTTGAGGTGCTTCATCCTCATTTTTCTTTTCTACAAACTCATTCATCAAGGCAATGGTTTCTGTATACAAGAGATCATCATTGGAATCTAATTCACATATATCATAATATACAACATTTAAAAACAAATTTTCTAAATACTCATCTTATATATATTCATTTTATTTCTTACATGGTTGTAACTCAATCATTTTCTTGGTTTACATGCATTTTCTCTCTTATTTGATTTTTGGGCTTGCCATCTTCCTCTACCTTCATTCTTGTTTGAAGTACACTTGTAACATGATCCTCTTATGCTCTTATCATGATTTTTTTAATCCACTTGCTTCCTTGTACCTTCTTAGGCTACCAATTATTTCTCTTTGCATCACTCTCATGATTCATGTTTTGATAACTTATCTTATCAATTTGGTGTTCCTTGCCATTTTTTCTTGGTTTCCGTATTTGTGTTTATTTTTCACTGTTACTTTTGCCTTCTTTGACTTCTTGTTTGAGGTTCTTCTCTTCCTTCTCATTACCTATTTGTTTAATCCACTTAGGCCATATATATCCATTCCATTTTTATTTTCTTGAGGGCTATAATTTGTCATTATTCCTCTCAATCTACATATTATTAATTTTTTCTTCATAGACATAATCAAAATCAACATTTAGGCATTCATTTACCTCCAATAGAAAATATTGAAAGCTTATGTATTCCTTTATGTCTTGATGTGGGACCTTCATGTCCTCTTTGCATGATTTTTCTCTTGTTTTAGGTGCTATACTTGGAAATGAATAATAATATTCCTCTTTCTCTTCATATGCAACATGTGGAATTCTCTCAATCTTCAACACTTTGGCTTATTCAAGAGGTTATTTCTCTTTATCATCCTATTTTCACTTGATGGGTTATGTGTTTGGCCCATCCTTCATTAAATTTGAGACCTTATGATTTTCCTTCACCAACTCTTTCTTCATACTTTCATACACAGACTTGAAAGCAATGTTAGCATATAAATTGAGAGACCACATAGTCTCTTTGAATCTCTTTAGCATAGACATCTTCAACCTCTTCTTGTCTTCACCCTCATATATTCTTATTGGAAATTATATCTTCTTATTTTTATCTTTAATGATAACCCTCTTATATATATATATATATATATATATATATATATATATATATATATATATTCTCACTTGGAAACATCTCTCTTTTCATGCCTCTTTGTGCTGCCCTCTCTTTCATCTTCTCATTCTTCAAAACACGCTTCTTGTGTCTTTTCTCTTTCACAAATGACTTTAGCGGCAATTTCACTCTCCTTCTCACATTCCAAACAATCCATTAGATTTATTGTTCTCTTATGATCTTGATAATGATCTATATCCTCTCTATACCTTGCCCCAATTCTCTTCTTATGTATTCTACTTATCTTTCTATATCCATCTTCTCTCATTTTCTTTATTTTCTAGGCCTATTTAGATCTTCCCCTTAGAAAGTTTATCAACCTTACCTCTTAGACCTATATTGGGAAATTTTTATTCTTTTTTCCTCTATATATGACTTATTATTATTCTTTAATATTTTTTTGAGTATTCTTTATTCTCTCTTGCCTCTTGGAACTCCAATGATCTCTTTTCTCTCTATCTTTTTTAGTCTTTTCTTGAGTAGCTTCTAGTCATTTCTCATAGGACTTTGGGGAGATATCTATTATATTTATAAATAATATATTCCTATATTATGAATTTAATATATCATACCTACATCCTTCTTCTCCCTCAATACCATGCAAGTTGTCACCTTATGCATACCTACTAGCATTATGTATTCATCTCAAATTAACAAGTTGTAAAGAAATCAAAATGAAATTTATCCAAGATTAACCTAGATCTGATACCAAATGATGTAGAGGTAAGGGGATAATCATCCAAAAACATCATCAACTATATTTTATCTTTCAAAAATTCACATTAAATTCTCCACTTGCCTTTCAAGGTCTCATCTCCATTGGTTTTTACCACTTGCATTCTAAACTATATAATGCCTCTCCTTAGTTTATTTTTTCAAGGATTTATAATATTTTAATATATTATATTATAATCCCATGTGAGTTAATAATAATTTTTTAAGATCATATTTATTCCTCCTTCAACCATCTTTGGCTACACCTCACACATTAGTTCCTTCCTAGCTAAGTTTGTTAGGTCTCAAGGACCAAAACTCGAACTAGGTTTTAAAGAGTCAATATTTTATCTTAGATGGTATTTATTTATCTTAAAATACTTTAATAAACCCATTTAAAGTTTCTAAATATAATTTTACCTTCAATTTCATACCCAAAGCTTATAATGCATTTGCAAGGCTTACAACCTTTTCTTATGTATTTTTATTCATACACAAAATTTATGATGTCTCAATAGATTATAATGGAATTTATGGGTACCCTCTATCCTTATTTATGTTTTTACAAACTCTCTTGGTCTAATTACTCCTTTAGCCTATACTTATTTTGTTAAAGTCATTTAAACTAGGCCTAATTAGCCCTTGTGCACATTCTAACTCTAGTAACCATACTATAAAATATCCCTTAAAGTCAAAACCACATTATTCCTTATTATCACCTTAAATAATGTAGGATAACAATTTTTTAGGATTTTAATAGGGTTAAAACTCCCTAAAACATAAAAAACCTAGTTGTAGGGTTTCTCTAGCTCTATACAAGGTGAGGTCACATTTAATTACATATATTGAATTATATAAGGTTAAAAATTCCCAGATATCCACAGAAAGTTCTATTTTATTGTCCTTCACATAATATAATAGTATAAAACCCTTATCTAATCCATTCCATGCTTAAAACATCAATCTTTCAATTAAATGTGAGTAATGGTTGACTGTGCACAACAAAGGTAATCCCAAATTGTTAACTATTTGTTTTCCATTAGTATTTAAGATAACATAAGGCCTAATTTAGGTCTATGAAATATTAATGAACATTGATCAACTCTTATATCTCCTTTATCAATCCCCAATCCTTTCTATATATGAAATGATAGGTTTCTAATCACAACATTTCTTGTATAACTTAAAGATTGACACTTTTTACCTTAGGGTTTCAAAAGAAAGATTTATTCCTATATGAGGATAGAGTATAATTTTTCTAAACACTTCAAACCATTTATATGATTCCATCCTTATTTTAATGCTTTTAATCATGTTCAATCATAGATCCACAAACCTATTTATCATAACCTACCTATGTAAAATAATGTAATACTATCCATCACTTACACATACGAAAGAGTTTTTACACATTATTCCAAGGTTAATCTACACAAAATTATCTCTCTATATTGTCTTTATTCTATTCTAAACTTATTACCATGCATTGTTCCACCTTTCATCTCATTGCTTCATTATGTCTTGTCAACAAAAAATTCACACATCATGTAGACTTAAACCCTAGGTTTGATACACATACATTCACATAAGACTTTCAACTTACACCAGTGTATTATTACTCTCTAATTCATCTTAATACTCTATGTACATCAATGAACAATCTTACTCTTTATATTCATCTTGGGATTTCAAGGAATAAATACACACATAAACATAGTTCTTAACCTCTACACATGATCCTACAAAGGCCTGTTGTCAAAGCCTAATGGTTTTAAACCACACCAATTTTCATTAAAAATGATCATACATATAAAAACCTAGGATATTATTCCTTCAAACCATGATTTTTTACACCTGTCACATGTATACATTGGGTTAGCCTACAACCATGCACTTAAAAGGATTGTACACTATCTCAAGGGTTTCAACATTGCATTCTATCATTAAAAACTATAATTTACTCATCCAAGGAGAGTGAAAATACAAAAAACACATTTTTATTTATTTATTTAAAATAAACAATCTTACATTGCAATCCAAAATATGAACTCATCACCTTCCACGAGGAGTTTGTACATACATTTATTTATAGATTCTCCTATTTTATCTAGGAGATTTATCTCTCCCATATTATCTTCTCTCTTACATCTCCTATATTATTCAAACTAACATAAAATTCTTTATTTTCACCAAATTCAATGTTGGTTACCAAATTAGTTACAAAAACTACCTCCTTTCTTGTCAACCTGACATATCAGTGAGGGTGACCATATAAAAATATGACTTCCACTTTATGTGTTAACATATATGAATTATAATTAATTTCTACATGACCTAATTAGAATCCTTCATGAAACTTTACTCATATATTCACTTTGTACATGCATTTAACCCTCCTAGACTCCATTTAAACATTTGAATTTTTAAATTCCCTATTTTGAAGGGAAAACACCTAGAAACTATTTGACACAATATTATGACTCCAAATGGACTCCAATGACACAAATAGAGATGATAAGGTCCTTTAAACTAATTTATATCATACTTTGACCAAAATTTGACCTCATTTGACTACAACTCAAAAATGATGTTTGTTTTAGCTTAATGCTCCTGCATCAAAAATGGTGCCATATGTGTGGTCAATACTAGGGTGAAACATGACATTTAGATATATGTTAACTAGATTTTTTTGAAAAGGTATTTTAATTTTCATAACCACTACATCCATAAATTTCTTAGTGTAGTGAGATGTCCAAGTTAATCATACATTTTGAGGCTGAGTACCACTAATGAATCTTGTTTAAATATTAGAACAAGCATACTAATGGTTCATATTCAATTTATATATCCCACTATGGAGTGGGGTTATTAAAATTATATGAGATGAATCCATAGGTAAATTCACCCCTAACTAACTTGTGAAGGATAAGCGATCTCCCACCCACAAGACAAAAATGCAAAAAATAAAAGATAGTGGAAGGATTTTAAGGTTTATTTTGGGGTCACCCAAATCACTTATGTTTTGGGGAGGGAATTAATAAATTTACTTACATGATTTTAGATAATTATATAATTACAAAAAGTGATAATTTTTAATCACCCAAGTTCCCTAAAGGGGATAGGGGGAAAACATACACATGACACTCTTCTTGCATAACAAACAATCAACAACAAACAAAAAATAAAAATATCTTCAAAGTAATTAGCTAAGATTTGAATTTATTTTAGAGCACTAAAATGAGATGTGAAATGAATTTTATCCCCTTGGTGTTGTTTGATGTTGGCCTGAATTACAATAAGAATAATGAATAAATTACATTGTGAATAAATTATTTGAAAAAATATTAAGTTGAATTATTTAGCATGAATTTTTAGAAAGAGAGGTGAAAGATATATCTGCTTTCATGAGTGGTTATGGGATAAACTAATTCCCATGAAAAAATTCATTAAAACAAAAAAAAAAATAACTAAAAACATTAAATAATAACTTTTAGATCATAAAATAATCCAACAAACTCCCCCTTGATCCAAAGGGGTATATTAGATGAATGAACTAGAGTAATGACTCTAAAGTCATTAAAGAATATTTGTCATAACTTAAAGTAGTGAAATGTACCTCTGAAACTAACCAAAAACTATGTCACTCTCACTCCATAAAGAAGCCCATACCTATGATTTATGGTAAAAAATAGCTGATGAACATGATCAAGGCTTGCTCATCCCTTGTGATCATCATACCATACTATAGTGGATCATGATCTAGTATACCCAACGACATCGACCCACATAAGGTCCCACATAGGAACCTATTCAAGTGACAAACCCTATCCTATGTATGTCACATCTTCCTAATTCTAAATAAACACTGATGACCTTTGCCCAACACTACTAGTGATAGTAACCCCCATCAACTCATACTATCACTAACAACTAATCGAATTTCAACCAATGCTTAAATCTTGTCCCCTTATCAAGTGAGAGGTGAGAAGCCATGCATTGAGAGAAATAAAAAAACTAACTTTTTCCACTCCATGTCATGAATATCAGATATAGAAAGACAAAAATATAAATGTAAGCAAGAACACAATCCAAATTACTATTTAGGCATGAACCCAATCTCCAAGTAAATAATTAATTGGAGAGGGTAATTGTTCTCCATCCTCTAATGGATCTTCCAACCTACAATTGTTACTTATATGGTGTTAATTAAAAGGATCTTTGGACTTGTAATTGATTGTGTGTTTGTCAAAAACATAAGTAAGAGGTGTTATTGTGGAAATTATCATTTGAAAGGTGTCAGTTTCCACCGGTAATGCACCTATATACATTAGTAAATCTAAAATGTTTGAAAAGAGAAATTTTTTGATTACACAACAACCATTACACAAAAATAGAGAATACACCCTTATATAATTATAATTTTCTTGTTATAATGCCTTTTTAAAAACAAACATATTCCAAAATGAAAATCCAAAAAAAATTGATTTAAAAATATTTTTCAAAGGAATTGAACTTGTGACTTCTCTTTGAAAAATGCCTTTACAACATTATCATAAACCAAATCATCTAAGAACAAGTTGAAAATATAAAGGAAAGATACTTATTTTAAGCTAAACTTTCTAAAAAAACTTTTCATGTAAAATCTATTCAAAGTGGTAGTCACTTTGAATAAAACACCTTTTTTTGGTGCTTGAACTCAAGAAATAAATGTGCTAAGTTTGGACCATGGTAGAGCCCAAAGGGAATAAAATATTAAACCAAATCCTTAGTATATTTACAGTGAGAATCCTATGCCACATTCTGAATAGAGATATGATCCATTTGATGTTTGGTCTTAACACATTGATGCCCCCAAAACTAGTTTCAAATTTTCATATTTAGCTTAGAATCAACTGTGCAGTGTCACCTAGATATGAATTCCTCACCAAACCTCCATATATAGGATTTTTTTTAAAATTATTATTATTATTATTATTATTATTATTATTATTATTATTATTATTATTATTATTATTATTATTATTATTATTATTATAGATAGATAGATAGATAGATTCCAACCCAGGCTTGTTATACAATTTGTACATGCATTTTATTGCATTTATATTACTTACATACAAACCAAACTTAGCTTCAAATTTCTCCATTAGATTTTGATGCAATGTCAAATGATCCAATAGTTTTATTAGGTTCTTATTTTGCAATGAATTAATTTCTGATTTATTTATTAAATTATTTATTTGGATCATAATCCAATCAACAAGCCGATTAACATGACTACAATGAAAGTACCATCATAATTATTATACTTCAGCTTGAAATTTTTTACAATAATATTCAATCAATGTGTATTAAAATAAGACCTCTATGAACCAACACCTAATCACTAAAAAATTATAAAAAAACAAAACAACTATGCAAATATTCCTTCTTACACACTGTACATGTGGATGCTTACAAAGAATGACTCACCATATAGTTCTCTCTTAAAGCGTGCCCACCAACCACCATACAAAAATTAAATTCTCTCAAAAAATAATCATGTATATATTTTTTCCATAATAATTTTCAAAATGAATTTATTACTGATGTATTCTTTATAGGTTGTTGTGTAAGTATATGGAATGATTAGAGAGAAAAAAATAAAAATAAAACTCAGATGTATGCTATTTACAATAGAAATCAAGTATCTTCAATCCTCCATGATTTACCTATGCTTTGATACCACTATTGGCCTAGATTAAAAAAATAACAATGAATAAATTACATTGCAAATAAATTATTTAATAAAATCTTAAGTTAAATTACTTCAGGATGAATTTTTACAAAGAGAGGTGAAAGCTATATATGTTTTCATGAGTGGTAATGGAATAAAAATAATTCTCATGAACCAACTTATTTAAACTTAAAAACAAACAAACTAAAAATATTAAATAAATAACTTTTGGATCATAAAATAATCCAACATTTGAGTTGTGAACTTTTTAAAATGAAAACAAAGCAAGTAAATGTTTTTTAAACACCAAACGTAAATATGATTTGAATATTAAAGTGTTAAAAATGTCTTTCCTTGGTCTTTGGGTCTTGTAAAAAGTGTTAGTGGGTTTTCTTATTTCTTGGAAAAGTGATATTCTTGTAAGTTAGTTTAATAAGACACAAAAGTAATCTTAAACAATCAAAACATGCAAGAAACAAATTAGAAGGCTAACCTACAAAATTAATGTTAAAAATAAAATTGAACACACAAAAACATAAAAAGTATCAGTCAGTATTTTGATAATAATTTCTAAAATATACATTAGTTATTCAGATTTTTTTGTAGAATGTTTATAGGTCCAATGAAAATCTATATAAAAAATTTAGATCAAAATAATTAATATAAAAAAGTTATTAGTTTTGTATCATCTATTTTTAGCATAAAAATAGAAAACAAAAGTGGGAGTTACTAAATTGATCATAAATGATAAAATATAAAGAGATTTTTTTGAAAATTTTAGATAATTTTAGACAAACTTACATATATTCCTTAAAAAATTTAGTAAAAAATATTGTATACATAATTTTTTTTAATACTTTATGGGTATTTTTGTTTTAACAAAGCAAAAGCAAAAACAAAAATAGAATAAAATCTTAAGAGCAAAATAATTTTTATGGGGTGCACACTCAGGAAGAGTCCCACCAGGTGTGCCAAAATGTAGAGAAATTTTAAAATATATATTAGTTCATGTGTTAGTCAAGAAAACATCTAAAAATAAGCATAAATAAATAACATATCAAGCTTAATCACTTAAGGGGTCTTTCCAATGAATTCAAAAAGCTAATTAAGAAATGAATACAATCAAACCTTCCAAGTAACATCCCTCTCTCCAAGAGAAGCCAATAAATGTGATTTTCCATAGATTTGGTGCTCCAAATTTGTGTCAATGAATATTAGCATGCTCCTCCATAATTTCCTAGTGCATTAATGACTTAGGCTCATAAGATTTGTCAATTTATACAAATATGTGAAGCTTGTCTATTACATTTTTTGCATAGTAAGTTTATATAATTATGTTGAGGTCAACACACTCCCATTTATAAATAATGGGGACCCATGTGTCAATTATGAAAATTTATACATTGAAATATAATATTCACTTGATCAGAGTGTCATTAGCATGATTGCACATAATTTTTATTAAAAAATCATCCACACCTAGTTTGGTTAGCATATTTGTTCATAGTTTTAATTTTCCCTTATTTAAAGTGCTAACATTGGAACTCTATATTTCAGGTTGTAGGTCTAGTAAGGTCTATTTGGAATTAAAAATACTTAGGTTTCATGATTTTAATGTTAAATTGATTCTTCACTAGCCTTTGGTATGTTGTAAATCACGTCTAATTAGTTTAATCTAAGTCCTTGATTTGAATCTAGAGGGAACTTTTTACATGGGAAAATTTTAAATAATGTGATGGGCTTAGTTTATTTTTATTTCCTAAGGCTTATTCATGTTTTAAATATGACCAAAACTTAGTTTAACATCCATTCTTAGTGCCTTTTATGTCCTGAGTCATCCTTCTAGGTCTTTCTATTATTTGCAAAGTCATTTTATTATGTTTCTAATTGTCAAGTTTTATATTTCAAACATGTCTTTCAGGATTTTGTTTACTATTTATTTTGGGACCTATGTAATTAGCCTATCTATGTCAAAATAATTATTTCAAACATTTTTTTTGAAATAATTTCGTTGTGAAATTATTCTATTAAACATTTTACCCGACAAAATTGCCCTTTAGCCTCTTTACACTTACCCTTTGTCATATTTGTTTTGGACTTATTTTTTTTAAGTGACCCTTCAAGTTTTTATTTTAGACATTTTGTCTAACATAAAAGGCATGAAACATATTTCTTGCAAAATTTTTGCCAAAACTTATCCTTTGGGATTTTTGTGAAAGGCATGCACCCTTCAAATTTTCTAAAATGATCCTTTGAGCCCTTGAAACATACCCTTCAAGATTTTTGTGAAAGGCCAATTATCCTTTGGGTTTTGGAAACCTACCTTTTAGGATTTTTTCAAGTGACCCTTTAGGATTTTTATTTCAAACATTTTATCTAATACAAAAGGCCTGAAACATCTTTTCCTAACTGAATTATCCTTTGCCTTAATAGACTTATCCTTCAAATTTTTATTTAGGCCAATTTCCCTTCAAATTCTTTGAAAATAACCTTAAATATTTTTGTGAAGGGCACATACCCTTGTGGTTTTTTAGAATGATCCTTCAGACTTTTATCATCAGACATTTTATCTCATGCACAAAGCCTAAATCAATTCAAAGGTACTTATCCTTCAAAAGTTTTGTTGAGGACACTTGACCTATAGATTTATCTTTTGGACTTTGTGAAATGGCCCTTTACCCTTCAAGATTGTCCTTCTAAAAATTTGTTCTGCAAAAAGTTACCCTTCATGACAAATGTGTTAGACATTTTGTTTGATAAAATTTTCTTGAAATATTGATCCTTAAAAACTTTCAAAAGTGCCCGATAGATTTTTGAAATGACCCTTCGGGTTACCCCAACTAATTCCTTTGGATTTTTTTCCTAGGTACTTGGTTCATTGAAATAGACCCCACAAGATAGTTACTTTACACATTTTGTTTGATAAAATTGGTCTTTATAATAATTTCCCCAAATAAAAAGCCCAAAATAATTCACCTAAGATAGTTTCCCTTCCAAAAATCTCAAAAAAAATTACCCAAATCAATTCAAGTACCTTATATATATATATATATATATATATATATATATGCTAAAGTCATTTTTCATTTATATTTTTAGGATGAAAGATAACTAAAAAATGACAAGTGGCAAGTTTAATAAACAATCCTAAAGATGAGCTTAAATTTGATGGTCATGCACCTACTAATGACATCTATGTGGATGTCAAATGACGGTCGTGAAAACATCAAATTTAACATTTTAAAGAGCCTTGATGACACATTTAAAATTAATAGTTACTCACCTATTAATGAATTCCATTTGAACATCAAATTATGGACATGTGAACATCAAATTTAAGATAGAAAGTTTATCTGATGGTGTGAGATCAAGAGGGAATTTTTGAATAAATGAGGACGTGACTAATGTCACCACCATAAGAACCCAACCAAAAGTTATAATGGATTACATTTTCCTAGATAGAGATGATCTAATGGAACATGATAAGGTTATACTTTTCAACATAGCTAAGAGCAAAAATGGTAATGATAAGTGTCATAACCATGTGGAACATAACTAAGATAGTTGATGACATTCAAATCCTAGGATGAGGATCAACAACTTGCATTATTCCATACAAAGTTAATCTGAAAATGCAAGATGAAGGGATGATTTTAAAAGGCAACAATTATTATGTGAATATTGATGAGCATTTTTCTTTAAAAGTGCCACATAGGTGCTAGGATAATGCCACATAATCAAAGAATTAATAGGAACTCAAGATCTTGTGGACCATTGGTGAGTAATTTAATAGAAGTTCATAGCCACATGCAATTTGTGAAGTAGGTTGTCTATAGACCAGTCGACTAGAAAGAAAGGTCATTTGTTATAGAATGTAATAGAAAGAACACCTGCAATTAGATGAGATTGACTGACATGCTACCTTGTATCTTATAAAAGGACCATTATCAATTGTCAAAATAAAAGGGATTTCTTAGAACCAAATTACTTTGTAAAATAGGAGAAACTAATATAAGCAAGGAATTCTTCAAAGATTGTCTAATATTTACTTGTGTTCATTGTTATCATGGCTTCTCTCTCATTTGTTGTTCTAATTTTTAGACTTGAATGGTTCTTGTGAACTCTTAGTGTGTACATTTGATTATAGAGTTGTTAACTTGTGTCAATGCTAGGTTGATTTAAAGTCATTTGATTCATTTCATTGTCTTACTCTTCTTACATTTGGGCTAATGCTGTTTACTTGCAGGGGTAGATCTTTAAAGTGAACCAAGGTCTTATTTGCATTATTTATACCTTCCTTAGGAGTTTGCCTGATGTGTGATAGGATTTAGGATTAAGCTATTTCATGATAGCCATTGGTTAATTATATGTCTAGATCAAATCTAACCTTTGTCATAATATTTAGAATGAAGATCAACAACATTTCTTTCTTCCCTACCCTTCCTTTTGCTTCTTTTTTAACTAGATCACCTTAGTTTAATGGTCATTGTAAATATCCATATTAGATTAGTTATTGTATTATTTCTTGATCATAATTCACAATTCTTAGCATAGTATACCACATATTTTACATAGATATACTATTTGGCCATGATGGCTCCCAACCACCATATTGTATAAATATTGTGAAATAGTCACTTGTTCTACCTCTGTTACATTAATAGATAACAAGATTATTGCAACCCATAACTCATGTATTAAATTATTAGGAATTATACAATGAAAAGTGTTTCTTAAACACTCTGGGCACCTATGGTACACATTTAGGAATCAATATGAAGAGCCTCATTAACACTAGAAGGAGGGTTTTTAATTAGATATTTGTGAATTTGTAGAATCTTTGATAAATTTGATGTGTTTTGATAAAATATTGATGTATTCTTTATTTGTGATTATTTGAGAATAATTGTGTAAAGAGAATTGATCTTTATTGTCTTAGATCAATGTTTGGGATTGCTTTTGTCAAAGATTGATGTTTGAAGATTCATGAAAGTTAATGTAAATGTAGTTCATGTTTTGTGTATTCCCCACATTTAAGGTTAGTAATAGCAAATTCTATACAAATATTGACTAGTTCTTTATAAATTTGAGTTTATTTGAGATTAGAGATGTAAATATCCCTTTAATTAATCATTAAAGATGTATATTTGAGCTTATTTAGTTAAAGGTAGTCATGCTTTACATGTATTTGTGCAAAATTAGCTTAACATACAAACTTAATCATTGTACTTTACAAAGATCAATTTTATGCATCATATTTTGAATAAGTTTCAAGGTCACAAACTAGAATTAATCAAGGCAAGGTTTAGGTGAGTGAAATTCCCAAAGTCTCAAACACTTCACTATTTCAAGGTACTCATGTGTCTAAGGTATGGATTGGCTAGGTGGTTCTTTAATCAATGTGCCAGGTATAGTACATGATCTTCCTCAAAATATTGAAAGGTATTTGTATTATTTTAGTCCTACAAGTGTTGTTACTGTGGGGGAGCACATCATGTTATTTAAGAATACTTTAAGATTATTAAATGTTGTTCATGAAGATGTTGCCTGTATATTATTTCCTTCTACTCTTATAGATGAGGTATATGATTGGTTTCTTAACATTCTTGAGGATTTCATTATCTATTGTAATGATTTTGATAATTATTTCATTGATCAATTTGGAAAGACCATCAATCCATATGTCCTTTATCAATAATTCCTTACTATGAAGAAGGATTCAAATGAATCCATTAGAAATTTTAATTCTATATTTCAAAAGATGCTTAATAGAATTATATCTCTTTATAGACCTATCAATACTTTAGCTTTAGAGATTTATAAGGATGCTTTAGATCCATTAAGTTCTATGTTTTAAAAAAGATCTATTATAGTCATTGATACATTATCTTTAGCCTATGCTGAAGCCATGGTAATCAATGACCAAATACAATCCCAGGGTCAAATGGCATATACTTTTCCAAATGTCAATATTAATTTGCCTATGTTGAATGTCATTTCTAATGTAAAACAAAATAAACATTCACCTAGGTTTTAAATAGAAATAATGAGTCATCTGATAGCATACATGAAATGAATCTTTGTGATATAGATTTGTCTGATCAGTGTCATATTTTTGAAGCATATCAATATGGAAGAGACACTTCTAAAATTATGCCTAATCAAGACAATATTATAGGGACATCTAAATTTGTACAATCTTTTTTATTTTTCATTTGAAGAGGAAAGTGAACTTGAAGATGGTATTGAAGAAGGAATATCTCCTCAAGATGAGAAAATCCATGAACAAGATAAAATACAAGATGAATTCTATTTAGAAGATAGCTATGAGGACACTTCATATGAAAACATTATTGAAATTGAAGATACTGCTAAAGAAGATGACCATGAACAAAAATTATACTAGGATTTATTGAAATAAGTTATAGCTAAGATGAATGAATTTGCTTAGGATGTCATTGAAATACTTGTGGATGATGAAGATGAAAATAATACAAAAGATCAAGAACCTTCATACGAATTCATCAAAAGGTCAGAAATATGTGACAAACACATTTTTGATGATGAGATTCCTCATGAACTATATTTAGTTGATCAAGATGAAGAATACTTTTGGGATGAGTTGGAAGATTTTTGTGAAAATATTAGTAGTCCATCTCCTTCTCAATCTGAGCTTAATGAAGACATCAGTCTAATTATACTAGCTGAGCTACCATTATTGAGTGAAGATGATATAAGACACTATCTGTCTATGGATGAAGCAGAAGTAACACTCCTACTCCAAAGTAGAAAAAATTAGGGAGAAGATGATTTGGTCTTAGATTAATATCCTCAATCCATGCATCTAAGAATGCTAATAGGAGACCAACCCACATCACCTAGAAGACAAAAACATATGAGTGCTCCTATCCACAATAAGAGACCATTCAATGGAAGTAATCATTCTTCAAGGTTATATAGTAGGCTAAATAATTTTTCATTTGATTCTAGAGGTAAGTAATTTATGGGGTTAGTGTAGGGATTAGTTTAGTTTCTTTCTTATCTTTTATTTCTTGATTTTTTCCTTCCCATCCCTTCTTTGTTTATATTTGTTTGTTTTTTCTTGCTTTGTTCCTTGATTTTAAATAAGTTCTTTTGGATAGCCCTTAGCTCAAATTTTATCTAGACTACTCAAGAGCTTCATATTTTAAAAATGTAGGTATGACTTCTCAACATTGGTTGATCATGGATTGTTGAAATGTGAGCTTGATGTTATAGTTTAGAGAAGCTAACAAAGATTGATGGGTAAGTTAATTATTCCTTGAGATTTTAAACTTTGTTCTGATTTAATCTAGGTTTTAAGAAATATTTCATATGTAGGATGAAATATTAAACTTTAATGACATAATCATGATCACACTTAAAAAACATTAATTTCTTAGGATAAATTTTATAGCCAAGGATAATTATTTGAAAATCAAACACTTGACCAAAACCCTAAACCTAGCTAACCTAGTTCCCAACCTTTGTTAGAAATCTAAAATGATCTAAAAAATATAACAATAAGAGATTATTTCAAAATCAATATATTTCCAGGAAAAAGTGATTTCGATAATATCCATCAGGACTATGGATGTCTGGCTAGTAGTAGAGCAAGGCCTTAAGTGGAGTTAAAGGTATCTTTATTACATATATGGACACTTGCCTGGTAGTAGAGCAATTCCCAAGCCTTCCCTGAACTAAATCATAGTTATTAATGAATGTCCAAACATGTTGTAAGTAAATATTAATGATTAAATCCATGAACCTAGAAGTTGTTCTCTAAATCATGTGGTAATCAGTAAGTAGAATCAAAGCACACACACAACATGACTAGGTCCTGATGTTTGATCTTAATTCTACATATACAAGACTCTTTTTAACTATGAAATAATTTTTTATAATGGTGCCTAATAAAATGGAATAAGTATCTTAATTATTAGTCTAAACCAAAGTCTATGAATTCTAACATATTACTATATTACCCTAAAAATTACCATTTATTGAGGTCAACATACCCCCATTTTTGAATAATGGGGACCCATGTGTCAAATTGTGAAAATTTGTACCTTGAAATATAATATTCACTTGATCAGAGTATCATTAGCATGACTGCACATTATTTTTATTTGAATATTATCCACACCTAGTTTAGTTAGCATATTTTCTCATGGTTTTGATTTACTCTTATCTAAAGTGCTAACATTGGATCTCTATGTTTCAAGTTGCAGGTCTAATAAGGTCTACTTGAAATGAATAATATTTGGGTTTCATGATTTTAATGTTAACTTGATTCTTTACTAGCCTTTATTCTATTGGAAATGATGTCCAATTAGTTTAATCTAAGTTCTTGATTTGAATCTGGTGGGAACTTTTTATGTGGGAACATTTTAAACAATGCAATGGGCTTAGTTTATTTTATTTCTTAAGGCTTAGTCATGTTTTTCAACATGAAAAAACCTTAGTCTAACATCCATGATTAGTCCCTTTTATGTCTTGAGTCCCCATTTTAGGTCTTTCTATTATTCACAAAGTCCTTTTGTTATGTTTCTAACTATCAGGTTTTATATTTTGGACATGTCTTTTGAGCTTTTGTTCATGAATTATTTTGAGACTTATGAAATTGGCCTATCTATGTTGGGACAATTATTTTAGATATTTTTGTCAAAAAAATTCCCTTGTAGACTTATTCTATCAGGAATTTTTATTGATAGAATTTCCCTTCAACTTTTTCGCACTTACCCTTCAACATATTTGTTTTAGACTTATTATTTTTGAAGTGACCCTTAAAGATTTTTTTTGGACATTTTATCTGATGTAAAAGGCCCAAAACATCTTTTCCATAGTAATTTTGCTAAAAATTATCCTTTGATCTTTTTGTGAAAGGTACATACCCTTTGAGTTTTCTAAAATGATCCTTCGAGCCCTCAAATTATACCCTTCAAGATTTTTGTGAAAGGCCAATTATCCTTCAAATTTTAGAAATCTACCTTTTGGGATTTTTTCAAGTGAACCTTCAAGGTTTTTGTTTCAAACATTTTTATGATGTAAAAGGCCTGAAACATCTTTTCTTGACTGAATTGCCCTTTAGCCTTTTTCAAAATTACCTTTGCCTTAATAGACTTATCCTTCAGATTTTTATTTAGGAAAATTAACCTTTGGCTTCTTTAAAATACCCTTCGATATTTTTGTGAAGGGCACATACCCTTCAAGTTTTTTGGAATGACCCTTTGGAATTTTGTCATCAGACATTTTATCCAATGCAAAAGGCCCAAAGTAATTTAATGGCACTTACCCCTCAGAAGTTTTATTGAAGAAACTTACCCTAGAGATTTGTCTTCCAACCTTTATGAAATGGCACTTTGCCCTTCAAGATTATTGTTCAAAACATTTGTTCCATAATAATTTACCCTTCAAGGGAAATGTGTTAGACATTTTATTTGAGATAATTTCTTCAAAAGGATTATCCTTTAGAACTTTTGAAAGTGCCCTTCAAATTTTTGAAATGACCCTTTAGGCTCCTATCTACCCCAACTAATTCCTTTAGAATTTCTATCTCAGGAACTTGGATTGATGAAATTGACCCCATGAGATAGTTGCTTTGGACATTTTTGTAATAAAATTGGTCTTTGGAATAATTTCTTCAAATAAAAAGCTTGAAATAATTTGCCTAAGATAATTTCCTCACCAAGAATCTCAAAAATAATTGTTCAAATCAGTTCGAGTGCCTTATACATATATATGCTAAAGTCATTTTGTATTTATATTTTTAGGACCAAAGAAAACAAAAAATGATAAGTGGCAAGTTTGGTGGATAGTTCCAAAGATGAGCTTAAATTTTATGGTCACATGCCCATCAATGACATCCACACAAACTTCAAATGATAGTCACATAGATGTCAAATTTAACACAACAAAGAGCCTTGATAATGAATTTAAAATTGATGGTCATGCACCCATCAATGATGTCCACATGGATGTCAAATTATGGGCATAAAAACATCAATTTTAAGATATCAAAGTTCATTTGATGGTGTACTATCGATACACACTTTTTGAAGGAATGAGGATGTGATAAGTGTCACCACCATAGAAACCAACCTAAAATATCTAATGTAACACATTTTCTTGGACATAGATGATCTAATAGAGTGTGACTAGGTTAGAATTTTCAACATAACTCAAAGAAAACATGGTAATGAAAAGTGTCATAACAACATGGAACATAGTTGAGATAACTGATGGCATTCAAATCCTAGGATTGGGATCAATGGCCTATGCCATTCTATACAAGGTTAATATAATAGTCTGAGATGAAGAAAAGATTTTAAATAAAATAGTCATTATGTGAATATTTATGATTAGTATTGCTACAAAAGTACCACATAGGTGCCAGGATGATGCCACATAAGCAGAAAAGCAATAGGAACTAAAGATCCAATGGATCATTGGTGAGAAATTTAATATAAGTTCATGGCCATGTGTAATTTGTGAAGCAAGTTGTCTATAGAGTAGTCTACTAGAAGAAAAGGTTATTTATTCTAGAATGCAATAGAAAAGACACATGTCTTATACACTTGTACAAATTTAATTGGATGAGATTGACCAAAATATTGCCTTATATCTTATAAAAGGAGATTTTCAATTTTTAGAAGAGGAGGGAGTTCTTAGATCTAAATTACTTTGTAAACTAGGAACAATTAATATAAGGAATTTTTCAAAAATTGCCCAATATTTGCTTGTGTTCATTATTATCATGGCTTCTCTCTCATTTTTTGTTCTAATTTATGGACTTGAATGGTTCTTGTGAATTCTTGGTGTGTAAATTTGATTTTAGATTTGTTAACTTGTGCCAATACTAGGTTGACTGAAAATACTTTGGTTTATTTCATTTAATTACTCTTCTTGCATCTAGGATAATACTATTTGGTTGTAGGAGTAGATATTTAAAGTGAACCAAGTTATTATTTGAATTATTTCCACCTTCCTTAGGATTTGGCCTGGTGTGTGATAGGATTTGGGCTTAAGCTATTTCATGTTACCCATTGGTTAAGTACATATTTAGATGAAATCTAAACTTAGTCATAATATTTGGAATGAAGATCAACAACATTTATTTCTACCCTACCCTTCTTTTTTCTTCTTTTTTAACTAGATCACCTTAGTTTAATAGTCATTATAACTATCCATATTAGATTAGTTCTTGATCATAATTCACTGTTCTTAGCATAGTATACCACATATTTTACATAGATCTACTATTTAGCCACAATGGCTCCCAACCACCAAATTTTATAAATATTGTGAAATAGTCACTTGTTTTGCCTCTATTCCACCAATAAATAATAAAATTATCATAATCTACAACTCATGCACTGAATTATTAGGAATTATAAAATTAGAAGTGTTTTTTAAACACTTTAGGAACCTATGGTACATATTTAGGCATAAAAACTAAAGCTTAAAGATCAATGGGTGAGGCATTGTATTTATAGCCTCCAAAATTAACTCTAACCCAAGTGTAGTTAGCTTAGAGTTAACTGTGGTTGAGTTTACACTAACCCTATGTTGAGTTAGGCTAACCATGAGGGCCATGTGAGAGACATAGGTTAAAATGATTATGTATTATACCCAATCCAAATATTTTTCAAGTTTACTGATAACTCACAAAAGAAATGATGAATAAGCCTAATATTTTAATTTTTTAGGTTACAAATTTTCAATAAATAGATATTCTAAAATATCATGGAATTCCCACTTAAACTCTTAGTTTAGATTAATTTTATTAAGTGAATTTGATTAATTTATTATAATTATTTATAAATTTGTTGCATGCTTAATCAACTTGGTCAAAAATGTCATTTTTTCAAGTCGTATTTTGACTATAATATAATTAGGAGAAGGTCTCAGTTGCATAGGGGTAATACCCAAATTAGGGTATTATGGATGAAAAATAACACATGCACATCACATGTCCTACCAAATTATAAGAATTCAACGGTCTAGGATGCCATTTTTCATGGTCATAATTTGATTCTAAATGATTTAATAAAATATAATAATCACATAAAATGCATTACCCCTTCAGGGATACATTAGCATAAATTGACATCTATACATGGCAATTTCAAATGATTTATAGAATTTTAGTGATTTTGGTTTAAATTATGTGTTGCTATGAAATATAATTTAGATTGCAAAATTTAGCATAATAGTGATAGGAATTGGATGTCTACAAATTTTATACAAAGAATGGGATAGAATTTGAGAAATGACTTCTTTAGTATGTAGAGGAAGATGGGTAATACTACTAGGTATAATAATAATAATCAAAATTATGGGTTCCAAAGATATAATATACATTTCAATTACTCTATAAATAATGTATATCAACAATAAACCAATAAGTTGTTATAAATCAATATAGTGGAAATAACTCTGCCCAATTGGTGTAAAGTTCATAATACATCAAATCATGGTGAAATTTAATGTGTTAAATTTTGTACAATATTTGAAATATTCCAAAGTGAGATGGTGAGACAATATTTGATGAACAAAACACTAGATTTCCACCCTAAATCTAGTTCCTCAAACCTTGTTATGGTATTTGAATCTCATGAGTCTCCTTTCCCAAGTGAGGATGATAATAAACTAGAGGATAATTCTGATGAGATACATGCCTTATATTAATACCAAAAGCAAAATCATAATATGAGGAATAAGCATCCCTTCATAATATCTACTCCTCTAAATAATACCATTATTCCACCAAATCTAAGGGTTGATAATAATCCACCTCCCCCAAAAGGGAATGAACAACCCCAAAATAAGGAGAATAGAGTAAAAGAGGATACAAAATTGTTGAAGATGTGAATAATATTAAATTCAACATCAGTCTTCATGAATTAGCTCAAATCACTGAAAAAAAGGAGATCCTATGGAGGTTTATGACAAGAAAGTCTACTATAGATAAGACAAAGGATGATTATATAAATGTTATATACAAGAGTAAGCCATAAGTTCCTACTTTATTATTAACTATTAGAACATTTAGAAAGAATGTTCACAATTGCTTAGTTGATTTTGGAGCTTCAGCTATAGTGATCCTGAGTTTTGTTTGTCAAAAGCTTAAACTGACTCCAAGCCCATAGAAGAGGATGGTTTCATAGCTAGACAAAATAGTGGCACCTATAATTGAAGAATTATATAATGTATGCATTCAAGTGGCATCCAAGCCACATATATAGATGACTATTGATATAATTGTGGTGGATATCCTAGAAGGATACAAATTCCTCCTCAGTAGAGACTAGTCCAAGACATTGAATTGGTATGTAGCAATAGATTTATTTCATGTTTGCTTGCCATGGAGAGGTATTACAAACTAGATTTTAATTAATTGAGAATAAATAATTAAGCACACCATTATGGATTACAACACTAATAATTAAGAGGTAAGCTGAAAATATCCTAACCTTGGAATTTATAAATTTACCAAAAATTATGAGGTGTAGGAACTGGAAGTCTAAGGACCTTCCCAATTATGGACCCTCCATTTTGATGGTGCAAGATGCAAGTAAGGATTAGGCATTATTATTGAATTTGTTGATCTATAAGGTAATAAATAATTGGTATTATAAAAATTATAGCTACCTTGCACCAATAATAGAATATAGTATGAGGCACTATTTTTGGCATTGCAATTTACTCTCAAAAATAATGTCAAATAACTACTACTATATGGAGATTCAGAACTAGTAATTAACTAGGCCAGGAACAAATATCAATGTAATTTATCATACCTTAAGAGGTAAAAAGATAGAGATTTGTATTTTATTGAGTACTTTGAGGCCTTCAATGTAGTGGTAGTTTATAGAGAACAAAATTAGGCTACTGATTCACTGGTTATTTCAACTACCAATTTAGCACCACTATAAGAGTCCAAGGTGTAAAGGTTTTCAATTAAGTTAGTACCTTGTCCATATGATCTTGATCACATAATTTTTTTCAAGTATTTGATGATGACTAGAATATAATCCAATTCTTGACTAATTCAAGATAATTTGAGTCTCAAATCATTGATGATAAAGAGATCAATTATTTATACAAGGAAGAATTGGGAAAAGAAGGATTCATTCATTTGAAATAAAAATAAATTTCTTTAAGAATGATTTATTTTTAAAGGGAATTTTATTTGGATCACCAATAACAATATTCAATATAACCTAAAGTAAATTAATTTATATTTAATAAATATAATTTAGGAGATGAGTGTGACCCACACTATGTCAACATTGGACTCAACTGTACTCCAAAAGAATGATAAAGGGTGAAGGATTTACTCACCCAATGTTGGATTATTTTATGATACAAATATATTTTTAATTAGTTTATGTTTTTTCTATGGGTTGGTTTCAACCATTGGTTAGTTTTTTAACCAAATTTCTCTTCTCGTAAGCTTTAAATTCTTACCTTTGTATAAAAACATAAGTTTTGATTTGAATAAACAAATCAATTATTCCTCCATTATTTTAAAGGCCATAAATGGTGTCAAAACATCAGAAATTAAAAAGGAGGATTAGTACTAGAATGGGAAGAGTTTATCAAATACATATGTATTATTTATCACCTATGTTGGGATGAGCCTCTATTGAAATGCATCAAGCTTGATCTAAAATTTTTGAGTGAAAGAATTGCATTCATTGTCTTATTATATAACATGGTTATTTTGATAATATAAATATGGAATTTGGGGTCTAATTTTTTACCAAAACTTTTGTTAAATATTTGTGCTTCATGTAACTTATCACCTATACAACATCATCAGAAGAACCTTCCACTAGATTGGCTACATCTCTAAGGGCATATTTTTATTGGAGAGAAGGAATGAAATTTGGAATATTATCAAAAATAGCATATTTCAATTATTAACTAAATTTTATACCAATTCCATTTTCTTTTCATTATATTTGATAGTGTTATAGTATTATTGGCATAGTGTTTTTTTACTAATACCATTTTCTTTGCACTATACTACATAAACTAGATAAAAAAGTCAAAATTTCACTAAAATCAACTATTGGATAGAACACACCTATATGGTGACCACAACACATAACTTAATACATGATGATAGTGTGATTATTCTAAAATTTTTAATTATTGAAACCTAATCTCAAATAAAAGACTTCTGGAACTTAGCGTAGGCTCCACCAGATTTTTTTGGTGCAAGGTAAAAAGGAATTTCCTTGCATGTATATCATATTTTTCCTTGTTATTTAAAATTATTTGAAGTAAAAGTGGATATATTATAGTTTTTTTTAACTAATAATAAAAGGGAGGTTTGAATTTCTAAACCCTAAGATCATATTCTTTCTTTTTATATTTTATAAAAAAAATGAAAGGAAAAGTTGTGAAGGGAAAATATTTTTAAATTTTTTTGAGGTATAAGGGTGCGATAAGAGTTATAAGGTGTGATATTTTTAAAAATTCTCATAATTTTTTGTATTGGATGATATTTTTAAGGTAAAGGTAAAACCTCAATAGTATTCCCTTTCTTGACGCAATTATCTTTTTTTTAGCATCATGGCTAAAATTGTCAGTCTCATTTATAACAATGGTAAATTTTCACCTAAAAACTACAAATAATTTATTATAAACATGGAGAAAACTCTCATATATAACTATTTATGGGAAATCAATTATAAAGAGACCATACCACCAACTAAAGTAACGAAACTGGTTGAATATCAGAAACATGATAAACATGCACTTACCCTATTAAAATTATCTTAAACTAAACATGTTATCATTCATATTGATGTAGTTAAAATTGGTGCATGGAAATCATTAAAATATTAGTATGACAAAAAACATGCATATAAAAATATTGACCTTCCTATGTAGCTATTGAATAATAAACTGATAGATAATGAAGATGTCTTTAGATATCTTTCTCGCATGAAAACATTGGAACAAGAATACTACACAACTAGTGGTAAAATTGATGATGACATGTTTATATCCATCACATTGAATGGTATTAATTCTACATAAACAATTTTTTTTGAAATTCTATAACTTAGTGATAAGCTTAATGGTGTCACATTTGACACCATCTGTGAATTATTAACTCAACATGAGAGATAATTTGTAAAGAATAAAAGAACACGTATTGAAGAGGCTCACTATGTAAAGCACAAGTCCCAACATAGAGATCATTACCATGTATAATGAAAGTTTTAGAATAATTCTCTAAAATACTCTTAGCAACATTCTCCACATCATTCTTGATGATCTCCAATACATTCACACCAACATTCTCTAGGGTCTTACAAATGTATAAATCAACATAAGCATTATTCTCACTCTTGTAGTTCTATTGAGTAAACATCTTCTAGATCTCATATACATAATAAATATCCCACATATTTCAAATTTAGTGGAATTTGACATCTTGTAGATGTATGTCCTTTACAATGACCTCATTCTCCACATAAAAAGAAAGCTAAAGCAAACTATGTGGATCTTTCTAGCGGTAAATATTCTAGTTACTCTAGTTATTATGGTTATTCTAAAACTTCCTCTGATTAGGAGGCATCTTATATGAATTATTTATATGGTCTTGATGGACCTACCACCATATATTAAGTACTTACTGATTCATCCATCTTGTGTGAGCTACTAGGCTCAAGACTAGGATTTGTTGTAGTAGTAGTTTTTGGCTTGTGTTCATGTTTTTAGTTGTATTTTTGGATTTCTATACCTGATATTCATGTCATGAATTAGACATGATTGTTTTATTTTTTTTTCTCTTGATATATAAATTCTCACTTCTCGCCTAATAGGGGGAGAAGATATTAAATTTATTGGTCTTTGATTAGTCATCAGTGATAGTATGAGCTGATAGAGATTACTCTCACCTTTAGTGTTAGAAAAGGTCATTGGCATTTATTGGACATCAGGGAGATGTGTCATACATAATCCATGTTTGTCACTTAGATGGGTTCCTATGTGAGATCTTATGTGAATTGATGTAATTGGACATGCTTGATTATGTTTTGTTATAGTACGATATGATGATCATTGGGGATGAAAAGTCTTTGATCATGTAAATTAGCCATTTTTTACCATAATTCATAGGGTTTGGCTTATTTATGGAGTGACATCAATTTTTGGTCAATGCTAGAGGTACAATACACCACTTGTAGTTGTGATAGAGTTCCTTTGATGGCTTCAAAGTCATTGCTCTAGATATTTTATAATCCTTTAGATTAAGGGGGAGTTTATTGGATTATTTTATGATTGAAACATGTTTTTGATTTGTTTATGTTTTTGTTATGGGTTGGTTTCACCTATTGGTTGGTTTTGTAACCAACTTTCTCTTCTCATAAGATTTAAATGATTACCTTTATATAAAAATAAAATAAGTTTTGAAATTGAATAAATAAATAAGTTGTTCTTCCATTATTCTAAAGGCCATCACCTAGTATAAAGATGTGATTGCATGGACATATAAGGACTTAAAAGTTTTTAATCCAAGGGTAATCACCCATATAATCCCATTGAATCTAGAACACAATTTATTTAGGTAAAGACAGAGGCCGACCAATCCTATCCTATAACCTCTTATTCAAAAGGGAGTGGAAAATATTCTAAATGAAAAAAAAAAAATTTCCTATTAGACATTCTAGTTGGGTGGGTAACTTAGTACTAGTGAGGAAGAAGAATGGGGAAATTAGAATATGTGTTGATTTTAGAAACCTAAATAAGGCTTCTAAGAAAGATAATTATCCTTTACCTTCCTTGGATGAGGTGATATAAATTTTAAGTGGTTCAATAATGATGTCCTTCTTATATGAATTTTTAGGATATAACTAGGTGTTGGTCAAATTCAAATATAGAATGAAGACTATATTTACCATAACGTGGGGTACTTATGCACATAAGATGATGATATTTGGACTAATTAACATAGGAAATACCTTTTAGTGGGATATAGACCATGCATTCTAAGGGATAGTAGGTAAATGAATAATCATCTACATGGATGACCTTATTATTTTCTCAAACACTAGAACTAGTCATGCAGGCCACCTACAATCAATCTTTGAAAGATGTAAAAGCTTTGACAATTTGCTAAACCCCAAGAAGATAATATTTAGTATTACTGAGGGTAAGCATTTATACCAAATTATCATCAAATTAGGAATTACAATAAACCTAGATAGAGTTCAATGGATTTAAAATATTTCATTCGCAAATAGTAAAAGGATCTCAAGTCTTTCTTTGGGAAGATAAATTTTACAAGGAAGTTTATCTTAGGATTTTTATAAATCATTAGACCCATGAATGCAATGATCAAGAAATATTCTAAATTTAAATGGTCAATAGAGGCCCAAAAGTCTTTTCAAGCCATTAAATATGCAATATATCAAGATCTAGTACTGATAAACCTAAACTTTACTAAATATTTTGTCTAGTATTAATTCACTTCAAAACATACAATCACTATTGTACTTACCAAAAATAAAAATGAAAGTGAAAATCCCATTAAATTTATGATCACAAACATAAAATAAATAGAGCTCAAGTATTGTATGATAGATAACAAATATTTGACTATATCAAAGTGATAAATGAATTTAGACACTACATCTTGATAAATAAGACCATCACCATTATGATAGACCCTGATATCAAGCTCACTTTGGGGAAAAATTAATTGGGAGAGCATAAAATAAAATGGATGTAAAATTATAGGAGTTTGACATAGAAATCAAGCCTACCAAGATTATTAGATGTTGGGGCATCATTTATGTCATGACTGAGCCTGAACCATGCATCACCATTGAGGAGGTTTATGAAACCCAAGTATCTAGAGAAGATTGATATACTAATATCATTCAATATTTACTCACTATTACTTATTCCCTACAACATAATAGATAATAAGGGAGAGTTTTGAGGCTTAAATCTACTCACTACATGATTATAAAGGGGATTTTATATACAAGGAACTATTAATACATATACCTAAAATATGTATCATGAAAAAAGTCTCAATAAATTATGGAGTACTTACACTACAATATAGGTAGTGGTCATCCCTTTGGAAACACCACAACCCATAAAATCCTTAGAATGGGTTATTAATGGCCAAAAATATTTAAAGGTGCACATGTTCATGTAAAAAAATGCCATAAATGTCAAATCTTAGTAAAAAGAGAGGTAGATAAAATAATGTAGTTTCACCCTATTTTTTAAAGAAGACCATTCACTCAATATGGATTAGAATTCATCTATGTCATTAACCCCAATTATTTAGCTATCCACAAATTTGTACTTATGCTAAAAAATATTTCACTTGATGGACTAAAGTAATAAATAAAAGGCATTCCAAAGCATAAGATGTAAATATTTCTGTAGAGGAAAATATCACAACTATATTTGGTACCCCCATTTTCTTAATTTATGAAAATGGGCAAGCATTATAATCAACTAAATTCACTGAATGGGCCCATGAGAATTAAATCACCATTAGGTCATCTTACAATGATTAAACACAAGGGAATAGATTGGTTGAATCAAAAAATAAAAACATGATTGATTCCATTAAAAAATAAGTAATATATAAACCTAAAGAGTGGCATAATCTATTGACATATGCACTATGGGCTGATCAAACAAAATACAAGTAGGCCCTCAAGGCTTAGCCTTACTTGTTTGTATATGGATGACATATAGTTTTCCCAATCATGCTTAAATTGAAAACATATTAATTTATGTAGGAGTGCATGGAAAAAATTAAAAAGTGGGGTCTCGATTATTATAAATATTAGAAATAGAAGATTCAAGGACTTAAGCCTTATAGAATTTCAATAAACATAAGACATAGTCAAAAGGTGGTTTGATAGAAGAGAAAAATTTAAAGCATTTATAATATCTAACCTAGTGATTTTAAAGGGACAAATACCATGAAAATAAATGATAGGATTACAAGTTTACCACATTATGGATTGTACCTTATCATATTTCAGAGATCTTGTGTAATAATGCTTTCTATTTGAGGGACCTCTAATGTAACAAATTAACATATCCAATTAATGGATAATTTTTAAAGCATTAATTCCTAGTTTTACCATCCAAACATGTCCCTAAGTAACAAGTGTTATGGTAAAGGTAGGGTTAAAATATATTTACTACTTTCATAGTTAGTTTACCTTCTTTCTAGGTTAATGTTTCCTATTTTCAACATTTTGATTTAACTAGTTTAGTTCACTACTTTATATATTAAATGTCTTTTATTTTATCAAATTTTGATTGAATTATCCTAGTATACTCAAGGAAGTACCTAATCCATTATAATTATTAACCATGTTTAAGAGATAAAAGTTCAATCTATGGGAAAGGTTCTAAAAGAAAGAACTAGTATGGGAAGGACATCAAACAAAGCACACAAATTTGTTTGATTATAGGTTTTGCACCCTTGTTTTTAAAATTTAGGTATGCAATTAAACATTAATAATGGTATTGATACCATTGAACACTTATATTAGCTATATATTTTTTTCTGTCATTACTACATACAAATGTAGAAGTTTTTTTTTCTTTTCATCAGATCAAATGCACTTCTCATGTTAATACTTGTTTAAAGTAATAACCATTGATACAATTGTATATGGTAGGGATAATATAGTAAAATTATGTCCTCACATATACTAGCTTACTATGGTTTATACTCTCCTTATTCTAACCATATTCTAAGTAGGAAAATGAGGGTCAATACATCTTAAGAGAGTGATTAATAAAACATAAATAAACTATATAGGTGATCAAAGGATCACATGATGAAATAAAAATAATGTATCATGCATCATGTAAAAATAAATAAGGAGGAAAGAAGAGAAACCAAAGGTATCTATGTTAGGGCTATGGTCATCTATATGATAAGAAAGCAATGCTCAAGCTTCCCTAGTTTTAAATATGTTTTCAAAGAAACTAGAATGAAACCTACATTTATCTCAAGTATTTGCTAAAATTTTCACAAAAAGGGTAAAATTAAAATCACTTCCTCAAACATAGTTCTAGGGTATGAGAAATCAAGTATGTTGTATGCTATTATGATCAATCACTTTTATGTCTTTGATTCAATTATTCTCTCATGACATGGTTCATGTTTGATTTGAAATTACTAACCTAAGGTTCTAGGTTCTAGAATACTCAAGAGTATTTCCTTTGTAAGTCACAATTCATTGTACTCAACATACCTCCATTCATTTTTTGAACAAGGACCCAATATATTTTGAAAGGTCTAGGATTATTTTGAAAATATTATTTCATAGAGCTTTATATGCGTACCTAACTTCACTATTTGGTAAACACACAAATGGACATTTTCACATGTTTTGATTATTATAACTATATTATTAATAATTTTCATAAGTTTTTAATATAAACAAGTTTTCAAAACATGCAAAATAATTATAAAGTCTCAAACTTTTCATATTTTTACTATCACTAAAGGTTTTCTTCTTGGAAATTAGATCTTCAAAACTTTTTTTCAGAAGTTAATGTTTGGCATTATTGTATCCTTTGCACCTACATTAAACCATTGAAAAAAATGTTCTTCATAAATTTTATTTGTAGGTTTTATTTACAGGTTAGATATTCACAACTTTATCCATAATTTATGTAGGTATTTGGAATTTACATCTTTGGGAAAGTGGTTGACATTTACTTTTTGATATTTTGGTCTTCAAAAATTTTACACTTCAGTAAAAGTGTTTAGGTTTTATGTCTTTAAAATATGGTCTTTGGTGAAAGTGTTTAGCAAAATTCTTGGAAAAACTAATCAGATATGTTGTTCCCAAAATTAGCTACTCTAATTTTGGAACAACCCCTATGAAACTTGTCTGTTTCATGTTTTTCACTTTAAGTTCATCTTCTGAGGTAAGTTTTTCTTGATCTCGTGTTTACTCAACTGACATTGTTGAAAGTTTGTGACATTCCCTTGTTATGATTTCTCAAAAAATGTGAAAATCTTTATGATCTTGATGCGATTAGATGACAAAATTTTCATATTTTCAAGTTAGATGTTTTCCTAAGTTCACATGTAAGGGCAGAAATTTATGGCCACATGCACCGAGTGGTTGGGGTCAATTTTCACCCCATTTAATCCATTTTTTGCCTCATTTTTTTTTATTCCTCTGTTTCCTCTTCCTTCCTATGTTTATATGATTGTGCATGTAAGTGGAATCATGTTTTCCTCAGATTCAAGTGTTGTATCATAATTTTCAAGTAGGGTTTCAAATTTTTACTCTTATTGTTTTGGTTTTTGTTTTGTTTTTTGCTTTTCTTCTCTTCTTCATGTTGTTTTTCCTTTTTTCCTTCTAGGTCTAGGTTTTTGTCTTCTTCCCCTTCCTCCTCTTTTCCCTATGGAGGCAATATAACCATGCCTAAACCCTCTTCCCCTCCTTGAACCCATTAACCACTCTTCCTGTGTAATGGCAGTGAAAATCACCACCCTTACACATTCTACCTCTTTTCGTGTAAAGGTGGTGATTTTCACCACCATTACTACCTTCCACTCTTCCTGTGTAAGGCCAAAAAAAATCACCACCCTCACATAGTTCTTCCCTTGCCAACTTGTCCAAGGGTAGTGATAATCACCATCCTTACACAAAATTACTGACTAGTGCACAGGCAACAATTTTTGCCACCTATGCACAACCTAATGACTTTCCACATGCATAGGCAGAAAAAATTGCTATTGATGCAAACCTTCCTTCCTCAATGTGCACAAGTAGCAATTTTTGCTGCCTATACACAAAGACATTCCTCAACATGTAAGGGTAGTAATTTTTGCCACCCATGCATGCTTTCCCTCTATTTTTTACTAACTCTGAGAAACATCAATTTTCCTATTTTTTGAGCCTGCGTCCCTTTCTCTTACCGATTTTCTCACACCTTATCCCATTCAAGTGCATATCCCTAGTCATGATCATCCAACATGCAATTTCCCTAGATTGCCAATATTTTCCCTAATTATGTGATCATGATTCTTATCACAATTTATTTTCAAGATCCTTCTTCATCAATATACTTTTGACAAAGGCTCATCTCGATGATTGAGGTTTCTCTAAAGAAGTCAAAGATGATGAAGTACCAATATCAAGGTGTTTTTCTAATCACCTCAGTTGCTTCTAATGTCAACAACATTAGGGATATAGAGATCAAACACATAGATATGACTAAGTTCATATAAAGAACCAAAGCAAAAAATCCTAGCTCTAAAATGAAGAGGATAATTGAGAGCAATATTCATATGGTCTCCTCTTTTCTTGTGGTAGCTCATCACATAGAATTTGTTCTCTAGTGTGCCTAATTATACAAAAAAGATACCAGGGTTGTGGTAGATGCTGGTGGTAACATAGTAATTCGACTAGACCCTGAGTTCATTGACAAAGTGTTCATGTGCCCTCCCGCTACTGATGTGTTGAAGCTTGACTTCATTAAAGCACAAAAGGAATATGATAAAGATCTCAAGAAGGCAAAGATAGTGATTAATAATAGATGGCTCAAAACTCCTAGAGCAAACTTGTCCAGATGGCCATGAAACTTTCCAAGGAGCAATTTTATAGAAGAGGTTGGTGACTTGATTACTCTTTTCAGTAGAGTATGAGGTTTACCTTCTTCCTCTTAGTTTCATGAATGGATGTATCCCTTCATTAAGATAATCCTATAAGGCAAACAAGTCATTTTTTGGGGATAATAAGTCATCAATGCTCTGCATGAGAAATTGACAAAGGTGTCTACTACCTCAAAGTTCTATATGACTTCATCCCTGGTATACATTGCAGCTTCAATGAGAACCTTTCCAGGTTTAACATTAGAGGGAGATAGGAGAACAACCCTGGTATATCAATATTACCCTCAAATCACATTGAAGGGTTCTATCCATCATTTTAGAAGGGTAAATAATGCTTTCTTTACAATATTTTTATGTCTCTTTGATCCCCAATTAAAACAAAAAAGAGTGTCAAATGAAGCCTGGGCTGTTATGAATGACTTTAGCTGTATGTTCTTGTAGTTCCCTTATTTTTGTTATCTATGGGTTGGATTTTTAAAAGGCTATCCCTAAATGCTTCCAAGATTTCCCTCAGATAAATTAGTCTTAATAGAGCTATGTAGACAAATTATTGTCATACATAATAAGCAGATGGAACTCAAGAAACCCAATTTTAGGTTCCCAATTGAAATTGATAGGTACTCAGTATTGACCACTACAAAAGCTAGGGAAATGGAGACCGAAATGCAACTTGTAACCATGAATAATTTCAAAAGGAGACCCAATTTTGATGATAGAGGTGTGAAGGACATGATCAGGAGGAAGACCCAGTTCCATGAACCTATGATCAAAGACATTTGGATCAATTTGAGGACAATGAAAGATATTAGAAAGATGGACTATAGTAGACTATCTCTTGAACAAATAGAATATCTAGGGCTCATTGATATCCCTACAAATCTAGTAGATGATGGTGATTTGATCAATAATAGATATTATGCTAAACAATTTACTAATGTTCCTCTTCCCTTGATCTAATGGTCTAAAAAAGAGTTGACCTTCTTAAGGATGAGATTCAAACTAATATTGGCAAACACTAATGATTGGCTAGCAAATAAGGGAATCACCTTAAAAGAGTTCATCATGGGATCAGAGGCCAAATTTCAAGAAGAGACAAGGAGGAGAGTAGAAAATAGAATGAAGAATAAAAGTGATGTTCCTTCTCCTTCTAGGCCCCATAAGCCTATGATCATTTTTTTAATGAAGAAATCAAAAGTTTCAGAGAAAGAGCTAGAAACAATAGATATGGGGGTTGAGAAAAAAAGTGCCAAAGAGCTAGTAGTAGAACAAATGGAAACTGATGATAGGCCTACAGGTTAACAGGGAATAGAAACTCTATCTCTATGAGAAGGTGCATAGCCAGATGTAGGGATGTAACTTCTTTGCCTATTCATCTAATCAATATTACCTCTTCTAGAGCTACCTCTCCTAAAATTATCTTTGGTGACCCTCAAAGTGCTTCTAGAGATGTTCTTCATTCATCAGGATCCATCCCCAATTTGTCATCTCCATCTTTTAACATCAGAGATAGTTCTACCCTTGATCATTTAGTAGCAGGTGTAGTTTTAACTGATACTACGCCCATTGTTCCCACCAGTAGTGTAGATGCTACCCTAGTGATGCCAACTATAGGCACTATTGCTAATAAAAGTGCTTTTGCTCCCCCACATTGGTTATCAGCTTACACACCTAAAATGAAAAAATAGGCCATCTCTCTAGATGAATTTCACTTCAGTAAAATGGTGCTAGTAAAAGATAAGACCCCTAAGAAGACAAATATTCTTTCGAAGATGATTGGAGATAAAGGGCAAAAATTTTTGGAAATAGCCAAACCACCACAGGATGCAACTCTTGAAAATTTTGATATGAGCAGCTACTCTATTTCTTGAGTTGAGTTAGGGAAGATAACTCATGAAGGCACCAAGAGTGATTTTCAATTAGTAATGGATATTATGGTTCAAAAATTTGATAGGGAAAGAGAAATGAAGGATCATTATAAGGTGATGGTGGAATAATTAACCATAGTGTTAAGGATATTCATTTTGCTCTAGAAGTAGTAACTCCAGAGGCTTTCTCTATAGACAATCCCATGATTTAGAAAGTAGAAAAGACTTATCTAAAGGGAAAGATAGTTGAAGACTACTTGGATAAGGTACATGCATAGGGGATTTCGTTGCTTATAGAATTGTCTCAGAAGATGGGTAAAATGAGGAAAGTGAGGACAAAATTAGATGATTTTATCAATGTCATTTCCCAGGAGGTTGAAAGCATAGATAAATAGCTTAGCAAATGGATAGAGATGAAGGAGATGAAAATGTGTAGCCTAGTATCAATCAACATCATTACTAATAGAGATTCTTATATTGAAACTAAAGAATCATTGATATATAGGATCTAAGTGCTTAAGGAATTGATTAGCAACTTTGAATCTTCCAAGGATCTTAGCGAACAAAGTGATATTAGTCTGTTGAATAAATTAGAGGAGTTGCCTTGCAGACTTACCTCTCAAGATAACTAATTCATTTTAGCAAAAGAAATGATTTAGGAGTTTGAAGGTATAATTTGAAATGAATTTGAAGAGAAAGCATTCTCAATGGCTTTTATGGACAATATCTTAGATAATCAATTAACTCTGGACAATCTGAGAACTAGGTTAACTAGTCATGTGCAATCAATCACAGCAGTGAGAGATGCCACAGTCAAGGCTAAGGTGGTATTAAAAAATACTATAGCACTAGACAGTATCAGGATATAGGCAGCTATTGCCATGCATGATGCTCATCTAAAGAAGGTTGGTGACAAAAATTGAACTGTTCCTCCATGTTTTCTTCTCCATTTTTCTCATGCACTTTGTAATTGACTTGGGACATTTGTACATGTACTTTGTTATGTGTAATTACATGTAAAAATATGGAAAAGTCCCAAAGTCAATAGAGACTCATCTTTGACTAGGTTTTAATGTTTAAGTCTTTTCTCAATTTTCAAGGCTTTCCCTATATATATAGAGGGAGCATCTTTTGTATGGGGGATCTTCTTTTCTGATAATTGAGAGCAAAAACTCTACCAAAATTGAGATTCTTCCTAAGACTTTGATCTCAAATTGTAAATCATATTTTTTTGAATGAATGAGAAAGTAGGTTACTTTTAGACTTTGTGTTGGAATAATTTGTGTTGTTTAGGAGATCATTCTTATGTTCTTTTTCCTAATAATCTCTCATCTATTTGATTAAACAAGCAAAGTGTGTGTGAAAATTATCTAAAGACATTTTGAAGTTAATTTTGAAGACTTTGAGCTGCTACAATTACCTTTAGTTCATGTTTTCCATGTTTTAGTAGGAAGGATATCAAAAAGGCTTTGAACTACTTTTATCCTTTGTGATCTTACACTCTGTTGTAGTTTTAGGTGAAGAAGTTGAGCTGCACTTCACTCTACTGTTATGTCCATTTCAAATTAGTAAGGGGAACAATGAAAGACTTTGTGATTTCATGGGTTTCTCGTAGATCTAGTTACTATTCGAGAAGATTTTCTACCATTTATTGAATATCATTTTTGAAATAAGAGAGATGCTTTCAGTCATCAACTAGGATTTCTTTTTTGCCTTGTAAACATCATCTCTAAAAAAAGAGAGATGGATGGTGTAATATCACCCTTGAGTCTATTTTCAATTCATATTAATATATAATTAGTTTATAGGGAACCTCCCCTTGATGAGAGGAGAGATTTATCTCACCATGATGTGGTAAACCCACACTTTTTGCCATATAAATCTCCTTGTACTATGGTTGATATAACCATTTTGCCATTAGTTGCTTGATGATAAAATATTCACCCAACAAGATAAATATTTAATAACTTGGTCTTCAAAACTTTTGATTTGGAAGGTCTCAACCAACATTGGGTCTTTGGCAAAAATGTTTGGAAAAATTGTTCAAAAAACATGTTTGAAAACTTATTGATTTAGAAAAGGCAACCATCATAACCTTCACAAATGATGTCTGCCATAGGTATTCAAAACTTTTTTTTTGAGATGTGTTCACTTCACAAGCATTTAGGCTGACCCTATTTTAATGCAACATCTAGCTTCCAAAAACCAAAAGTCTCCATGGCATTCCTACAAAAGTCTATAATGTATAAGTGGAATACCTACCAAAATAAAGTGGAAAAGTTTCAATTGAATGAGTAAGTCAAGTTTAGAGATGTTGGACATTAATGGAACATGAAATGTAATTGAATACCAAAAGCTACATCAATTAATTGAAAGTGAACCTCATGTCCATTGATCACAAATGAGCCCAAGTGAACTTGTATCCTTAAGAACTTTAAGCCCTAGCCAACTAAATTCAAATTATGAAGTGATTTCAGAAGAGCCAAGCCATTAAAATTGAAGATCTATAACTCTGTGAGAAAATCAAATTAACAATGGATTCTATATATAAGATATTTAGTGGAGCCTATCCACCTAGGTTTTTGATCAAGGACTCTACTGAGTATAAAAACATTATTTTTGATTCAATAATGTTTAATGATGAATATCCCAACTACTTAACTCTATGGGATGTAATTGAAGAGGTAGACAGCCATAAATGTGAATAGAATTTAACACTAGCATAGAATTAATTGAATATAGATCTATTCCCCCTCAAGTGACAAGGATTAAATTTTACAATAGTGAAACACAAGGTAATGCCATGCATTGACCCATTCTTTATGGGTAAGGTAATAGGGTGAATTTTTCTACACCATATGGAACATAAAAACATCATCACCTACATTTATGAGATGCCTTCTAAAGGTACTTATCCTTTCCTATTTTAGACACTACATTTTATTTTCATAAATTGGTAACATTGAAGAAGATTAAATCAATTGATAAAACACTAAACAAGTGGATTAACCTTGGAGAGACCATCATCCTTAAAGAGAAGCAATTAATACCTATAACTATGTTTCAAATGTGAGTCCACATTATAATGGCCATTACAAATAGGTTATTTAGATACCGTAGTATCTAATTCCTTCACCTTGAGTGGGTTAACACTATAGATTTATTAAATATCTCAGATCTCACCTTTTCTCTGGGAGAGATTATTAGTGCTAGGATATATGAGTAATTATTGTGTAAAGACAAGTAGCCTATGGGAGGACACTTTTACATTATGTCTTACCTTTTGTATGTAGTGAAGGGAATCATATATGTATATAATATATCACTCTAGATCCCATCTCCATATGTGACTCTTAATCCTTTGTGCACATATATGCCTATATAAGAAATATAGTCAAAATTATAGAGGATATGTATCCTCAAGTCTGGAGGGTTATCCATAAAGCACCACTGATCAAATCTCAAAAAACATAGCCAATACATTGACACTAAAATGGGACTACTGGATCTATGTTGATTATATGATGATTATGATTATAGGGAATAAGGTTACCATATTGTGTATCCTAAAATATGTGCTAGAAAAATTAGCTGAGTAGGAGAAAACATACCAATTATGGTGGGGTATTGATGAGGATTTAAATAAGATGAAGAAGAATGTTTTCCATGTCTCTCATTTGATGATAAATAAGGTTTGTTATGTCAATTTCAAGCATTTTAGAGAGGTTGGTAGGTTTAGAGAATATTATTTATTGGACACCCTACCACATAGAGACTAGGACCCTCATGGTTAAATTCAAAATCCTATACAAGGAATTTATATTCCATAGAAACATGAGCCTTTCACCCATGAATTTCTATTTTTTAATGTTAAGTGTTATGACCAGGTCTTGGATAGGGCACAAATGGATGGAATGAGTGAAGAAATTTTGAAAATAATACAAGTGGATTCCTCAATTTTAATTATAGATGCACATGCTAGGCTTCCACATCTAGGTGGATGAGATGCAACTAAATTATAGAATAATATGCCCTCTTAGTCATCATTATAATAGGGGAAACATCTTAGACATCACCCATTGTGATGAAGATTTTAAAACAAGAGCCTAGGGTGAAAGAGGTTCCCAACATTATAGGTTCCTTTAGAAGAGAAGATAATCTAATTTTCATATAATCATAGGATTAAAAATACCATACTCTTCCTACTACCACTTTAACTCATGTGATTAAAAGTATGTAAATCCCAACTTCTCCCACTTAGATGTCTTCCCCTTTAATAAAAAGTTAACTATTTTTGACAAGAGGAAACCTAGAGCCTAGGGGTCCCTTATGAGCATAACTATAGATACATCATCTATAGAATAACCCACAAGGCATGAGAATCTATCTACAACAAGTGATACCATTGATGAAGATGAAGAGGAAGAGTTTTAAAGAGAAAAAGTTTTGAGCCTCTAATAAGATAAAGGAAAAAAACCACTTGAATTAGATAAATTAGGTGAGGGTGTAATCCTAATTATCTTTATAGTTCCTTTTGTTTATACATTTCTAGTTGTGTTGATTATTTCTCCTATGTGTGTTAGTTCTTTTGATCCCATATCTCTCACTCCTAGTGTAATACCTTCCCTAGTTGTTCCCAAAGTAGAAGTTGTGTCTTTTAGTCTTGTTATCTCCTTAATCCTAACCATTTATATAATTCCATTTCTATCTTTAGTATCTATTGTTCCCACTTCAACCATCGTTACCTCCACCACTCCCTCAACTGCCCTTGAGCCTAAAAAGGTTCATACTAAGAAAACTAGGGGAGCATTGGAAAGTTTTTTGGAATCACAAATAATGATAGGGGTGAATTAGTTCCCTTAAATCAATTGTTCAATTTCACTTATCATTCATTAACCTTTTAAACCAATATAGTGATCAAGCAATGGATAGAGAAACAATCACTTAAACATGAAGCAAAATATTAACACAGGATCATAAGAGATATGTGGAAACCCTCATGGGGGATATAAACAATTGAACCCTAAAAATGGACTATAGTCCTATAGTGACAAGATCTAAGTTTAGTGAATCACCAACTCCATAAGGAGCACCAACCCTACCTAGTCAATCACCCACTCAACTAGTATTTAACAAGAACTAACTTGTAAGGAAGATACAACCCTATAAGTGACTAAAAACTAAATAATCCACTTAAATAACACTTTTTAAAACCCAAAATTTCAATTCATATCTCACTCCTTAAAAAATCAGCAAATTATCCAAGACCAACTTGATCACCTCAAGATACCTTGTTGTTCAATCCAATAAATGGTGACTTCTTCTTCAGCTCTCTAACTTATCTATCTAAATTATAATTAGTACTATAAATAAAAAACAAATATATGATTAATATTTTATAGTATCTATAAATAAAATCAACTCATTCAGCTCTTTTCAACCTTCTACCCTTCTCAAAATAACATCTAGTCTTCTTTGATCAATCACGCCTATTACTAGGCTTATTAGGTCAACTGACCTTGACATCTACATGTATCAACTTGGATAAATATTCACCATATTATATCTCCCATATTTTTATGGTATTAAATACATTATTATCCTTCAAAATATACCCTCTTATATGCTCATTGGTATCTTCTATGCTACACACATAATTAGACCAATTAGGATTTGTACTTATACTAATCACTAGATCACTCATACTCTTGGTCAGACAAGGAACTAAACCATCAAGTTCAGACCCAAAAAATGTATTATAAAATTTTAAAAATAATAAAAAATAAAAATAATCATCACCATTAGGTTGGCCAATCTCATTTAGATCTCTTTCTTCTTTTAGGTCTACTTAGAGAACTAATGCATTAGGTCTATCCTTTTCATGAAATAACTTGAACCACTATGGACTAGATGGACCTCACCAATGAAATAAAACCTTTAAAAATTTTAATTGGAAACATAAAATAACCTCATCAATTATTAATAAATCACAAATCATTTGTTTACCTAATGAAATCTCTATTGGGCTTTAAAGACCTGTTAGGCCCAATTACCCCTAAAATACTATCTTCAAAGATGAAGCTAAAGAAAAATTTATAAACACATTATAGGTAAAATACACATATTTATGGAAAATTAATGACATAAGGGTCATAAAAAACTCATTATACTCCATCACTCAGGGTCCAAATACTCAAAAACACCTCTATAAAAGGCTCACTCTGATATGCTAGAAAGCTCCAAAACATATTCAAGAACCTTTGACCATCAACATTTGTATAGGTACTTTACAACACTCCCAATGTATGTATAATATCCCATGGAACCTATAATACATATCCACATTTTTTTTAAACTTCCAAATTGAGCATAATAACATGGGAACATCAATCTCACTAACCCACAAAAAATTGCCAAAGACCTTGAAAACTTAGTCCTGATGAATGTAATCTTTAGCTTCTATAATAAAACTTCCAAGACATATAATTAATATTAATAGTTCCTATGTGACCTATATATAATTCTAATATATATATATATATATATATATATATATATATATATATATAAGGATTATATATAGGTCACATAGGAACTATTAATATTAATTATATGTCTTGGAAGTTTTATTATAGAAGCTAAAGATTATATATATATATATCACAATGTCAAGTGTCAACTATTAGTCTTATAGGCTAATTTATTAAGCTTATCTTTCATAGTTCTTACACATGAATATGTAGTGTTGATGTTTTTTAAGATTTATATCACATATACATGATTTATATAAGGTTTTTTTCATTTTAATAATTTTAAATATGAAATCCAAAATGGCTTGTCTAGTTGTGTAAGAACTATGAAAGATAAGCTTAATAAATTAGCCTAAAAGACTAATAGTTGACACTTGACATTGTGATATATATATATCACAATTTCAAGTGTCAACTATTAGTCTTGTAGGCTAATTTATTAAGCTTATCTTTCATAGTTCTTACACAACTAGACAAGCCATTTTGGATTTCATATTTAAAATTATTAAAATGAAAAAAACCTTATATAAATCATGTATATGTGATATAAATCTTAAAAAACATCAACACTACATATTCATAGGGTCTCAAACTCTTCACTCCATCTTACATACCCATAACTACCATTCTATCTTGTGAACCAGTCATGGTAAACATGCATCTATACACCTGTATAGACACAATAAATAAATAATTATACATGATTATTATCATTATACATATTTATAACATATTAAAACATAAATACATAGAGGTCTAATGGCAAATGTGAAATACATAGATGAAACTCTGAACCTTACACCTTCACTTTCTCATCTTAATTAGACAGATCATCTTGTGAAAAACATTTTAAATGAACTAAAAAACATATAAAAAATGTAAATTAGTTATATATATTGAAAATAAACCCCATTAAATTGTATCCATTCATAATCCATGACAATTCATCCCTAATCTCATTCTCACTCTTGCTTGGTTTTCTCACTATCTTCCTCACTAGGCATTTTAATGATTGGTCAATTTACATGACTAGTTTAGAATATTTTAGATATATAAGTTTCTTATAAACCATAATTATTATGTTCTACAAGTAACAATATTAAACCTCCATCCATTCTACAATTTTAACTCATTCAACTCTGTCTGTTATATCAAATTTATGAGAAACAAGGGTTTTTATGTAGCTTTCACTCACTCTTATGTTATAATAATTCCATATGGAGGTACTTGGGAGAGTAATATTCCTATTAAAAACATTAAAATATTCTAATTAATCCATTATGATCCATTTTTAATAATATCTTTCATATTGGGTCACTATGAGGGTTTTAGACTAGTTTTCATTCTTAGCATTTACTCATAAACATATACCCCTAAAATCAACTCCTAATGCTTGAAAAAAGTATATGAAAATTTTAAATCTATACATAATATATAATATTCCAATTCAACATTCACATGTGCCAACAAACATCAAAAAGTGCTTCTCAGGTTTGCAATACTCCATTCTAGCACATGAGAGACCTAAAGATCCACTTTTCATGATTTATTATTAAACTAAAGGTATAAAACTTCATGAGAATTATTTAAAAAACCTATCACACCTAAATAATTTTTTCCATGATCTCAAAATCCTCCAATATTGATCATGATACCTCATTCTACCACCTAGGGTCTTAAGACTAGGTCAATGAGAAGACTACTAAAGAAGAACATACCTATTTGGCTCACTTTGATAGTCATGTGACTGACTCAATCAACTTTTTCACATGATATAACACTACATTTTAAAAATTAAATCCCATACGCATTTATATCACCCCCATCATGCCTTTACAAGCCATATTCATGCTTAATAATAATTCTATTTATATAGATCTAATATGCACTATACCATTTTGAGATCTTCTTATGACTATAGATGAAATCTAAGACTCATTCTAATACCAAAACACCTTTATACAATATATCATTCCTTTACTAAGATAGTTCACCAATATTCACTATTCTTCATGAGATACTTCATTGGATCACTCAAATATCACATTAGCAGACTCAAATAATCAACCTCATACCAATGACCATAGCCACCTTATTGTGAACCAATATTTGACCTCACACTTATTTTGACATCAATAAACTTAGGGACATGATATAAAATACAAATATCACCTTAATGATCCTACTTGACATCAATTCTAGTGTATAAACACATGACATCAATGACAACTATCAATAAAGTGCACAACTACATATATCTTCCACCCAATTGGACTTGCCAATGCCTTATTCTAATCCTACCTAGACTAATACTATAGTATCATCTAATACTAAAGGAAATAAGAAGATGGTATATAAAGCCCACCCTATATCCCAATATGGTGGTGTTGATTATTCAAAGATCATTTGGTCATCACTACCAGACCCCTTACAAGTAGAAGCCTTGAAATAATATTTAGGGGACTTGTTGGTTGAGACTAAAACCAAGGACACTTAGCCAATTGACTCAACTCAATTGGTGATCCCATAGTGGGTAGAAGACTTATAATATCAATCATACCAAAGGAAAAATCTCATAATAATTGATTTTACCACTATGATCTTAACCTTTGATAAATATCCAAGGAGTATTTGAAGATTAAAGAAGAGAAAGATTAAAGATGATGCTAGTAGGGACACAATTCTAAAAGAAAGACAAGACATCTCTCTTTCTAAGATAAATAATAGGAGACTATGGAAATCTTTATAATGAGTATTTTATATCTTATTTTAAAACATAAAAGGATTATTTTCTTGAGATTCATGAAAGTAAAGAGCAAGTGAAAAGAGAAATTGAGCAAGAATTGGAGCAAGTCTCAGAATAACAACAAACTATTGATATTCTCATAAAAATTGAGATAGATGTATAGAGTGTAGCCTCAAAGATATACAACATTTTTTATGCTATTGTTTCAATGAGTGATAAATTATCCCATTATATCATTTAAATAATAGAATTCTTAAACTCTTTGAAATAAGATGATAACAAATTGAAATTCCTTGTTTTGTATACAATAAATAAGGCTTATATCCATCTGAAATTAATGACAGCATTAGAGGCATCCAATGCCCTCTATCTAGTTGTCATTCAAATACAAGAGGAAATATAATGGTTATCAAGTGAAAAGGTGATAATGCCAAAATTTATATATCATGAGAACTTAATTTTGTAGATTATGGATGAGTTGAAGCTTTCTTAGGCTATGGAATCTACAGGTAAATGAATAAGTAGAGCAACTTTTTATAAAATCATCTAATAAGTTTTATCCAAATCCAAAAATAATATTCAATGACTATAATTGGAATAAATTTATCTTGAGCTCAATTTTACAAGGAATAAGATCACTAAAGTTGAGATCTTTTAGATTAATTTCAAGAGCACCAAGGCTGAGCATGCATGTTTAATGGAGTAATCAAATAGGATATATCGACCACCAATTTTGAACATGTATATTCTCATATATAATCATGGGGTTGATTTTAATTATTATCAAGAATTATATGTGATAAAAAAGTCCAAGGCTTCACCTTCCAAATTATATCCATCTTCTAGCTCAACACACCTCCTAGCTCAACTCAACTAATAACTTTAGTGCCTCCCACTATGCCAAGTATAACCATGCAATCACCAAGATTGAATAAGCCTTAGTTATCAAAGTTTAATTTTTTATGTAATATTTCATGTAAATATTAGTCAATGTAATTATAGTTTACTCATACTTCATGTATGCATGTATTAGTTATCCCAAGTAATTTGTAAACATGCACATGTTACATGGCATCATGCAAGAAAATCTATTTTTGGATACAATTATGATCAAGTGTTATCATACATGAAGTTTTGGCATTAAATTAGAACTAAGGTTTTGATTAATAAGTGTAAATGAGTCTTTCATGAGTTTAGAAGATGAGGTGACCCCTCCCTAAGTCTATTTACACATGTAAATCTCTCATTTCAAAGGGTTGGAAAAGTATCAATAGAAGAAGAAGTCATTTTAATTGTCATGAAAATGTGTAGATGTTTTTATATTCCATTTATATATAATTAAGTGTTTATTTTCATTAGTTATTTTGATTCAATAATTCAAAGTGTGTAATAGCTATGGAAAATTCCTTTTTTGTTATCATTAATGTCTACTAATTCTAGATGTACAACAATTATTGAATAATTAGTGTCATTAATTATATGAAAATAGGTTGAATCTCAATTTTCAAAGTGTGTAAAAGTGTTTCCATTTTATATAATCTTATAGGTGTGAGCCATAACTACCCTATATATCTTCCTAGTTCGAGCTGTAATCTCTTGACTAAGGGTGTATAATAGCTAATCTAAAAGGAGAAAACCTCAGATGAGATCTTTTAGTTTCCTATATTATATCTTTCTATACTAATTAATTATGTTTTTATATAAGTGTGCAATAGGTATTAGTATCAAGCATTAGTTATGGAAACACTTGTCCATAAAGAAACTAAATTGGGAAGTGATACCTTGAGATCATAGAGCCTTCTTTTCTACTCTACCCTTTCATATTTTATAAGTTTATTTGATTGAGATATACCCACTTTAGAATAGGGTCCACCCTTACAACTCAACTAGGTTTTAATTTTATTATTAGGTTTCAAATAACTCACATACACACCTAGTTAACAACCTACATGCTTAGTCTATTATTACACAACCCAATTGTTTAACCCATACTTATAACTCATTCCCTAGAGTGGAGTTTACCTCCACTGAGATCTTAAAATATTAGAGGAAAACAAATTAAATATGTGGTTATGCATAAGACCCACAATAATAGATGTATCTATGACTAAAACTACATAATGTAATTAAAACTGTATAGGATGGCCTTGGGGCCATTTAGAAACTCTAAAATGAAAAATTACTAAGGGGCCTCTTAGGTAATTAGGAATGTAACTCAAGGACTACATAGAAATTCCAACCACTACATATGGAATAACACATCAATTTGGTGTAGAACCTAGTGTAAATGGTTTTTGAAGTATATAATGTATATAATGACATGGATTTTTCCATTCTATCTAAGATGAGCTAGTGAAAAACTGATCATGAGGAAATAATGTGTGACACACATGCCCCCAATTCTAATATCTATGCATATGGATTTTGGACCAAGATATAACAATATGTGTCTATATATATCTAAAACTAAAATGGGAGTGATCATGTTGTGCATGATTTCCTAATCTAAGCAAACCTGGTATGATTATATGCAAAATTGAGGATAAACTAATTAAATCTAATAATATATGACTGAAACTGTGTAAATATGGGCTATAACTATTGTTTTCTTATATCAAATCAAGATTTTCCTAGTTTTGGGCTACTATATAATAACACTATTTTTTGGATAATATCACACCTCACTAGTGTTATTCTATGTTTTTTATGCAAATTGAAATTGATATATGGTTGACTATTTTTCACTATGTTTTCCCTATTTTGGGCTTTGTAATTTTGTCTACGTGCTGAAAAATATACTTTGAGTGCACTTAAATGACCTGATATTTATGATGAAACCCTATAAATGACCCCACTTTGAGGGTAGTTGTTGTACCTATGCAAAAAATATCCTCAAAATAAAATCTCTATGTGATGTGTGTTATACTGAGCATATATTATATCTATGTAATAAACCAATATAATGTGTATAAATTACATTGAAGTGTAATATAACATGAGAATAAGTTTGTAATGTACAATATATGTTAGATATAACATATAAAAGTTTGTCAAGATAGATATAATAGTATAAGCATGTGTATGAATAGTAAGTATAAGTAATAATTTGTGCAACTACCTAGGGGATGGAACATGATGCCCATTAAGGCACCCAAGTAGGAAGGGTAGAGGCATGAGTTCCCTCATGGAATATAAACTAGATGTAAGTGTAATAAATAAGATAAAAGTATCATGGCCATGACACATACATAAAAATACATGAGGCATGCAAAGTAGGATAGGGAAGCAAAATACAAGGGACATGGGCACATGTCACTAAATATGAGAAATCAAGACATATAAGGAAATATTTGAATGTACACATATGTAAGAGACAAGAAAGGTTAGATTAAAACTACATGGAAGGACATGTGCAAATATCTACATAACAATCAATAAGGCACACATAAGGACATAGGATGTTGCTAGCCACACATGTCCAAAGCATACACATAATGAAAGGAATTGACATAGAATCTTAGAGTAATGGTAGATTCAAATTCCCTCAAATAGATTTAGAAGTAAAAAGAAACAATCAAATATAATCAAGGAAAGATATAAATGAAAGTATGCATGAACACGTAAAAACCCATATAGGAGCAAATATGTACATAATCTAACTCTATAGTAGAGGTAGCCAATAAAAAATCAATTTAGTATAGAATTTTATAACTTGGTAAATAAAAATTTGTGTATTATGATGCCCCCAATAGGAACTTGTATCATTACTAAATTAGTGTATTTGTGTATGTTCCACCAATGGGTACATTAACAACTCTAGATTTGTGTGATGGACCTGAGTCTTGTAATAATCTGTGACCACTCAAAAAAAAAAAGGTGAAGCATGCATGTATGATAAAAAAACAACTATCTAAGATAGTTGGTATAAATAGTATCAAGAAAGTATACAAATAGTGTAAACATAGATATGAAAATATTCTAAATTTTATGTTTTTGAGAAATATTTGACTGGTTTTATATTTTGAACATATTATATTGTCTTTTATTTTTTGAGTATTTCATCTATGTACAAGAAATCATGAAAATGAAACTATGTACAAGGATCAAAGTAAGAGGATAAATACTACTAAATCATGAGTCTCACAAAAGACTCATAATCAATGTGTCTAGTAGCAAATAAATGGGTAGTGATCATATGTGATGTGTGATGAGGTATCTAGGATCCTAAAATTAGATGCACTGAGTGATCTATAGATAAAAATACCTGTGGAGTAGGGCTATGAATTTGTAAACTTGACTAAACTAGCCTATGAACTATGGTGTGTTTCAAAACCCATATGGTAGAAGAAGATGTAACTAGAATGGATGCTCTCTGACGTAACACTAGTATATGTGGTGGTGGAGAGAGAGGCACTCTATAATACACAATGTATATTTAATATAGGGTTATCTCTAATAAAGGTCTATGTGGGAGAGGATACATACACGGTATTTCTATAGGAGTAGTCCTCACCTTCACTGTTAGATCAAATGATATTAAATATGTGTTAATAGACTCTATGTGTTGAACAAAAACTAGTGTTTGATATATAACTAGTTGTAGAATAGGTAAAAGATATTCATATGGAAGACCCTCAACTATAACCACATGATTAACATGTATATATTTGATACATATGTGTACAATGGATGGAATGTCTAAAATATGTTATATCTAAAGCCTAACCAATAACATGTCAAATGTGTCAAAAATGGGTACCACTATGAATGTAGTGGCCACATGTGCTAGCCCAAATTGTAATGGTAGTAATATCTCCTTGATGGATATCTAAACATGGATACTAAAACTATAAATAATTATATCTATTTTAGAAATGTCCTACTTTGAATAACCCAAGTGTTGTAGGAGTTTGATAGTACACATGTTGACACTTCACATGTTGTCAAACATGACACTCTAAATATGATGATGATCAATGTAGACTCATAAAAAGAGTGCATATAAATATATGACATCATCAATTATTTCCTACTCTAAAAGTGTGAAAGAGCTATAGCTAACACTTTAGTATGATACACCCTAATGATATTATTTAGAGGGTGTGTATCCATCATTTGAGTATGATAAGATAATGGTGGCAGATGTGCTTGATAATAATAGTTAAAACTTGAATTTCTTGTAGTCTAATTAGATGTATGCTTTGGAAATGGATCTAAAAATATTTTCAATGATTTTTCTTGCATTTTTTGTGGTCTAGGTGCCTTTATAGGAGTGTCAAGATCAATGATATTATATTCTATAAAATTTTGTATCTTATGTGACAAGATAATGCATTTATTTGTTGTATGGCCTAGTGACCTATGGTAATCATAGTTCTTTGGAAGAGGCTTATTTGTATAAAAATATTTGATGGGAGGTAAAGATATGACATTTCATTCTAAGAACTAGTGTACAAACCATGTTGGAGATTAAGGAAGAGTCATGAAAGGTCTCCTTGGAGGAGCTGATAGGACCATGTGATGAGGTGGCTCCATAACTACATTAAAAATCATTATTTTTCTCATTGGGATTTACCTTATATGGGGGATTATTGAAACTCTTAGTAAGTGAATCTGATCTAGTTTTATACTTTAATTTTCCCATGGAGATAAGATTTACTTCCCATTATTTCACTATATGAAAAATATCTATGAATGATAGAAACTTATTGAATATGATAACTTCATGCAATGCTAGTAACAAACTCTAACTAAATTTGTATTGGAGTTATCTATCTACCATGGGGATAGTCATCTTTGCTAATATAGTTTTATATATCAAGACATATTCAAATATTAGATTATTAGAATTTTTTTTGAGTTGCATCACTTGAGCATAGGAAACCTTATCATCATGTTATTTTAAAAGTGTGCCAAACACATTTTTGGCAATGGATTGAATGTTGTGATGGATTAATTAGGAAGTTTGTAGAACCATTATAGTGTATAGTCCTTTAAACTATGAAGGAACAACTTAGTAAGGAGATAATCATTGGATAAATAGTCCAAACATGTTGTGTATAAAACTCATAAATGGTGCTCTAGATCACCCTTACCATTATACAGATTGGGTGCCACAAATATGGATGACAAAGGAGTTGATGTTATATGTTGTATAAAGGTCTATATAAAAGAATATGAGAATCCAAGGTATGAGATGGCCTAGTAGCACCCTCCTAAAGATGAAACACCTGGGGATAAAAATCATGGATATCATGTATAAGGGATTATACATATATAGAGGAGGAATTATCCATAAGAGGAGTTTCCATTGTTTAAGGTTACTACGTTAAAATAGGTTGTTGTATAATCTAATTTTCCCCCAAAGTAGGTGTAACAATACTAGCATTTGAGGGGTTAAAATATTGACCATTATTATATTTATGAAGATCTTTATGGACAATATGGATAAGGTCATCTTTCATATTTGAATGTTTAGAAATTAAATCTTACTATTGTATCTTATCAGTCTTATCGAATAGATTATAGTAAATCAAGGTATAAAATATACAATAAATACAACCATTTATTTATGAAAGAATTGGCCTAATATTATATTTTTAAAAATATAAATGGATGACACAAATAAATACTTAGCTAGAAACTGACTAAGATAGATGATCTAGAGGTTGAAAACTAGCATAGAAGCTAACTTGAGTGTCATAAATTAGGTCTAGGTGTCAAAAATCCTCCTAATGGTAGTGCAATAGCTTGGATAGTAGTAGACCATGTTAGTGTCCTAATTTTAGTGTTAATGTCTTTTGTGTAGTAACTATGTGATCTTTGAGGTGTACCTCTATATAAGTCTGATCTTCCTATACCTATGTGGATGAGCCTTGATTCATTATTTATGCACTATTTTTGACTAATTTAGGATCAAATAATATACCTCCATATTGTTAGGGTATTTGAGTGGAACATGTAAAATAGTGTGATGTTAGATGGGTAGGTTAGACATCCTCAACACACCACTATGTTGAGAGTTGCCTACATACCAATACTCAAAGGAGAGATTAAGCTTAATATAGCTATCCCACCTAAGTGCTTGGTGTAAGTGTAATTAAATGATAATATGAGAGTCAACCTAAGTGATTTAAATGAGGATGAAGAATAGAAATATGTGTATTCTAGGCTTAGGAATATTGTAGATGATTTTATGTAGAATTAGGGTAGAATAAGGATCAATAACCTTGATTTTACATAATTTGTTCTAAGTTTGTTTGGGTATTTTACATATGATTTCCATATAGTGGATAAAGGGCTAAAAGTCATATATTTATACTAGTATGGTGATTGTGTAGAGTTTAAAATAGGTCAAGTATGACCCTAGGTGTCTTAAGAATTAAAAATATACCTTTTGGGGTTGAAATTTGGCAAAGGAAATTAGCATTGTACCTTGGCCACTAGCATGGGGTACTAGTGCCCAAAGAATTGTGTTAGTGTCTAGGTGGTAGAACTTGGATCACTAGGGGTCTGAATCTCTAGGGGAAGGTTTGGGACTAACTTTAGGATGTATAAAGATGTGTGATACTTATCAAAGGCTGAAAAAGGGTCAAAAGAGGCCCTAAGAGAGGTTTAAGGATAAGTTAGGGATGGCTAGTCTCAAGTGACACTCATTTCACTCAAGTGACATTTTATATGACTATATAATGCTCATGAAATTTTGTAGACTTGTATATTACTGAAACACTTGAATAATCAACTATTATTGTAGATATTTGGTAGTAAGATGGAATCATATGTTTCTTAAGCTTGATTATAATGGGTACCATATTAGGATACTATACCCTTTATTCTTGGAGGATAGTAGCATTATGAGATGATATTTTAGCTATTTTATATCATAATATTATTGATATTATAGAGTTAATTCTTCCCTTGACCTGGTGAAATCAATTGGAAAGTGAGGATTTTTATTGGTGCCTAACATTTATGGTGTATCTTGTTGGGTATGATGTACTAGATAGAATGTAAAATAAAAAGTGAAAGCTTATGATAGAGATAAAAGAGAATTAAGTGGAAATAATGGATTGGAAAAAGGATAAGCAAGCAAAGACATGGTAGAAGGGGGAATATAATAAATGACTCTTGAGTTGGGAGAATTATAGTTAATCTTGTTCTTATGGTTAATCACTATGAGGTGGAATGAATAGTGATGAGATAAATGGTAGGGAATATGATAATTATGGTGGGAGTTGTTATGGAAATTGATATGGTAAGCTATTTTGAAATAGATGAATTAAAAATTAAACAAGTTGCTACCATAGTTATGACTAATAAGTAATTTGGAACAACTATAAAATTGATACAAAAATAGCCAATGCTACAAAAACATGAGGAAAACAAGTGCTTAAAATTGAGATAATAGTGGAAATAAGAACATAAGTGGATAGTGATAATACTTGGGTACTGTATTTAGACTCTTTGGGAATATTTATACTATCCTTTATCTTATTCCCCTAGCCATTTTTGTTAGATCTAGCTATTTTAGTTTTCATCTTATTTTTTATCCTTTCTTCCCTTTCTTTTCTCACTTAATGTATAGGCCAAAGCAGCTAGAGTATGTTCCTTTTATGTTGAGATTATTTTTTGGTGGACATTTGTGTGATAAATATTATATGTTTTTGTATTTAAAGATGAGCAGCTTCTTAAATTTGTGTTTCTTGATCCACATCTTATGTTTTCTATTTTGGTTCCTATTTCAAAATTTAGGTTACTAGAGGAGTATTTAACTTTAGCTAAGAAGAGTAAGGGATGAACATTCCCATTTTATTCTAATTTTTTTTTTTTGGATAATTCAAATGATATTCAGTTTTAATTCACTATTTGAACTAGAAAACATGGCTTCTTGATGTATAGAGTACACTTTTGATGACCCAATATCTTAACCTAGCTCTTAATTTATTGGTAAAAAAAAACTTAATTCTCCTAATGCTAAAAATTAAGTCAAACTAATTACATGTCATTAGTTTTTTACTTATCAATAACTACTAATCAATTTTAATTTGGGTATCACAAAAAATTATTTTGAAAAGTGATGAAAATTTTATATTTTAATGGTTTAAGGCGATGTAAAGGTAGCAATACTTATGTAATCTATTAATGCCACCTTTGTTTTTACACAAATAACATAAAACAAAACAAAATAAAAAATTAAAATTGAAGCAAAATTGACCTAATTTTTGGTGCTAATTACACTTTATGTAGTAGTGATAATTGGGATCAATTAGTGTTTTAGATGCCTCTAAGTTGTCAGGATAACCTATTTAGTTGTTATTCTTATGTAAGTCCTTTGTATATTAATTTTAATCAATTTGAATTTAAATAAGAATATCCAATTTAAAAAAATTAATATTGGATTCACATAAAAAAGATTTTGGTTTAAACTAGAAAAAATAAAGTTATCTTTCTTTTCTCAAAAACCATTTTTATTTTTTGATGCTTATCAAAAAATACTTCTTCAATCTATCTCTAATTTTCATAGTCCCTAGTCTTCCACTCTCTTTGTCTTAGACTTTGACTTACCTTCACCATAGATTTGATACCATATATGAAAATGAACACATGGAGAAATAAAATAATCACACAAAAGATAAATTGTAAAGGAAATAACTATGTGATGTAAAGATAAACCATCACTTTATAATAAAGTAAAAAAATAAAGCCTATTCCTTGGGTGACACAAACCCTAAAATTAAAAATACTTAAGTGAATATTAGGTCATGTTTACGCTATTTGAATAAATAAAATAAATTCATAACATGAATCTGTTACTAAGGCTATCAGTAAGACTAGTATAACCATCATAACTTCCTATTATAAATTATTAACATATCTTAATTTAATATGTCAATATTAAGGAACTTACATGATAATTTAAGCATAAAAGGAGGATTTTATTATGATAAATTATAATATATGATACTACTAGTTAACATTTTTACTTATTATATCTTTAGGTGGCTTGTTATATAAACATTACTACACTCTTTTCTTAGAAATGTGGAACCTTATAAATGATAGAGAAAATATTAGATTATTTTAAGGAAAATGACATTGAAATTCTATCTTTCATCCACCAAATAAATACATTTGATAAATATAACTATTTTTTTAATAGTTAAAATGAAACATGTCAATTGGGAAGAGTTTAAATGGTAAATCATTTGGGAATTTCATAGTGGGGAGCCATGTTCAAATCCCCAACAAACATATTACATATGTATAAATGTTAAGTATTGAAATTAGATAGATTACCACATCTAATTCTAGGTGAAATGGCTGAGGCAAAAATGTGAAGTGTTGAAATTGGGTAAACCATCACATCCATTTTTGGGTGTGGTGTACTCTATCACATAAGGCCAATGCAAGAACTAGATGAATTTGATATAAGATATTTCCTTACTCATGGAATATAAGATGAAATCCCCATAAGGAAAATTTACCAATTCAAAATTAGACTCTAAATTTTTGTACAAACTTTAATTTTACAATATATTTGACATATGGGTCATCACCTTGAATTAAGGAGTTATTGGCACTAGTTGGTAATCTTCTTCTTAATTGGGAAATAACGTAATCTTATTTTCTTAAGTTTATCATATTTTAATGTTTATATTGTGCTCATGAGCATGTTTTCTCTCTCCCCTCTTTTTATGTGCTCATTTATTCCTTTGGTATAGGAACACTAATCCTCTAGGATAGGAATACCAATTACATGATCTTATCTTTTGTGTTTTTATGGGCCCTATTTCTCATGGTTGCATCTTATTTGTGTTTGGATGCATTTATTTGTTGTTTCCATTATTTTTTATTTTATTTTGAGCACTAACAAATCTTTAATTTAAACTAAGAGAATATTATATATAAATCATCTATGAGCATTATAATCATATTTTGGGTTTCCAATCTTTATGTTAAAAACATGCTTGTAAATAAATTAATATAATTAAAAATATTTAATAATATACATTAAATGGAAAGAGAATAACAATACTATATTGAAAGTGATAGTATATTAGTATAAAGTAGCATGGGCCTCTTCAAGGGGGAACCTCCTTTAACCATGTCTCAATATAAAGTATTAGATAGATGATATTTCCTCTTATATAAGCCCTCTATTAAATATATTATACTAAAGACAACAACTATCTCCCATATATGTGGGATAATTAAAAATAAAAAATGAGATGACTTACAAAACATACACATCTAAGATTTTATTAATAATAGCTACTATAATTATAAAAGTTTGGATATAGGTATCCTAACATGCTCTCCCACTTTAAAAAAATATCTGTAAAAATGAGATGAGGAAATTGCTACTGTAATTAGAGTATGGGTTCACATGTCACATCTTTGAAACACATGCCATGTTATTATATCAAAATATAGGTGAGTATGATTATGGATTTGGAAGGAGAAATTGTCAAGGATGGAATCAGGTTCCAATAAAATATAACCTTCAATGTCAATCTATGGGAATGTTGTTTAAGCTGAAACATGTTGACCAATAAATTATTTGAACATGATACATGGAAAAATGGATGGATCTTGGAGGAGGAGGGAATCTCTAACTTGTATATTATGGGACCAATCTTGGAAATAACTTTATAAGGACCATAAAAATTTGGTGTGAGTTTATAAGAGTAATTCAATTTTAGATAAGTATGATTATATGGTTGGAGATGGAGAAAAACCATATCACTAACATTAAAGGCCCATTATTAGTGGTGTTGATCAAAATATTTATTAATGTGGTTCTATGCCAGATGAAGGTTATTATTGAGATTTTGAAGGATAATTACACATGTGTAGAGTGTGGCATCAACTACCTCTATCTTGGAGCTACATGAAAGATACGTCTAAAGAGAAGGTGATGGATAACCTTAAATTACCTTATATGGGGTCATATTGGTGGCAATATATTATGTAGAATTATACCATAATTTAAAAATTGGTAACCATTTGACCCAATGAGTATGGTGATAAGAGTAAAAAAACATAGATAGGTATTTAAAAAGTTATTGATAATTTATGTTTTACCATCAATTTAAAAATGGTAGGTAGAACTTAATTTAAGTTGGGTGCTATAGTTTTGGAATATATACTTATAGAAGTGAATAATAAAAGTGGAATCATGATCACTCACAATTTAATTATGTAGATTGAAGAAGATGAAAATATGATTGAGAAAGGTTTGAGAAATAGTGGAGGTAGTAAAAGGATCGATGGAGGAACAAAAATTAGAATACTTTGAGATATAATCCACCACCATGAGAATAACTAATTTTCATCATGACTTGGGTAGTCCCTTAAAAAAGTCCATAGAAACATACAACCATACTCGAATAAAGACAAATAAGGGTTAGAGCATTCATGGGGTTGTGTTAGTTTCACCTTTCTTAGGTTGACACATTTCACATTATGATACAAACTATTTGATGTCTTATTTAACACCTTCCTATAAAAAAAAATAGTGGAACCTTTCATAGGATTTCAAAAAACCTGAGTGACCAACTGATAGAGAGGTATGCAACTCTAATTGAATTTTTATTTTAGTGCTAATTTTGGTTCCAATGCTAGATGTCTTTTGTGTCTTATATAATTACCATCCCAAGGGTTATTAAGTTGAGAGAAAGGGTTAGTGGTCACTTTTTGAATAAGTTTCTAAATTTGGGTGTCAAAGGATCATACTTATTATACTTGCTACACCAAATATGGCATAGGGAAGGAAAGAAAACATAAGGTTGTATGTTCTTCATTACTGTGAGATAATGCATATGTGACAAAATTATATTTACCCTTATTGTATATACATTTATAGTCATATACCATTAATTTTTTTACCCATGTTTGTTTCTCAAATAAATAAACTCTTTGATCTAAAAAGTACTTAAGGATATGATGATTATTTTTGATGTAGAAGTACCTCCTGAATAGGTATGGGTGACACTTGTTGATGGCATGGAGAAAAAACACCTATTTATTATATGGGGTATGAATAATTTTTTTCCTAGGATAAGTGCCTTGATGATGAATATAAGGGGTAAAAAATTTTGCATTATAACAACTCAAATTCCACTCCTTGAGACATCAATTTTGATGATAAAAGGTTTAGATAAGTCATGCATAGTGAAAATAGGGATAGTGCACATTGCATGCTTGAGTAATTTAAAGGAATTTTTTCTACTTCAGACCTTTAAAAGGCATCCTTTTTTACATAGTTGTTAATGAAGTGACAACTTTCACATAGTCTCAAACAAAATTTAAATAATACCCACTTAGGCCCAAAAATATGTGAAGGATCTTGAGTGATTTGGGTTTAGGCCAATTTTTCATAGCCTAAAATTTTTAGGATCTAATTTGATGGCTTCCTCAGAGACAATGTATCTAAGATACTAAAGGAAAATAACCACTTAAATTAGAAAAATTAGGTGAGGGCGTAATCTTAATTACCTTTATAATTCCTTTTGTTTCTACCTTTCCAGTTGTGTCAATTATTTTTCCTATGTCTATTATCTATTTTGATCTTATCTCTCTCACTCCTAGTTTAATACCTTCCTTGGTTGTTCCCAAAGTGGAAGTTGTGTCTTTTAGTCATGTTGTCTACTCAATCCCAAATGTTTCTACAATTCTAGTTATGTCTTCGATATATGTTATTCCCATTTACACCATTTCCACCTCCACCATTCCCTCAATTGACCCTGAGCCTAAAAAGGTTCATAATAATAAAACTAGGGGAGCATTGATAATTAAAAAAATACATGTATCTTCCACCCAATTATACTTTCCAATGCCTTCTTCCAATCCTACTTAGACTAATACTATAGTATCATCTAATAAGAATGAGAAGAATAAGCTGGTATATATAGTCTACCCAATACCCCAATATAGTGGTGATGATTGGTTAAATATCATTTGGTTGTCACTACTAGACCCCTTATATGCAAAAGCCTCAAAATAATCTCGAGGGGAATTTTTGGTTGAGACTACAACTAAGTACACTGAACTAGCTAACTCAACTTAATTGGTGATTCCACAGTGAGTTGAAGACTTATAATCTCAATCCTTCCAAAGGAAAAATCTCACAATAAATAATCTTACCACTATAAGATTAATATTTGATAAATATATAGGGAGTATCCAAAGAATAAAGAAGATAAAGATTAAATATGATGGTGGTAGAGGCATAATTATGGAAGAAAGACAAGATGTCTTCTTTATTTCCAAGAGAAAGAATAGAAGACTTGGGAAATCTTCTTATAATTAGGATTTATTTATTATTTTGAAATATAGAAGGATTATTTGATTTATATTCATGAAATTAAAGAAAAAGAGAGAATATAAATCAATGAAGAATTGAAGCAGGTCTTGGAATAACAATAAACTATTCATGTTACCATACAAATTAAGATAGATGTATAGTGTATCCTCAAGGCTATACAACACTTTGGATGATATTGTTTCACTGAGCACTAAATTAGTCATTCATATCATTTAAACAATTTTTTTTTAATTATTTGAAATAAGATAAAAAAAATTAAAATTCCTTGTTTTGTACACAAAAAATATGGCTTATAACATCTGAACTTAATGACACCATTGGAGGCATATAATGAACTCAATCTAGTTTTCATTCAAACACAAGAGGAAAGAGAATGGTTATAAAGTATAGAGGTGATAATGCCAAAATTTATAGATTACTAGAGCTTAAATTTGTATATTATGGATGAATTGAAGCTTTTTTAGGCTGGAGAGTCTATAGGTAAATTAATAAGTAGAGCTAGTTTTGATCAACTCCTCTAGTAGGATTTAGCCAGCTTCAAAAAGAATATTCAAGGACTAACATTGGACTAAATTGATATTGAGCTCAATATTACAAAAAATAAGGTCACAAAAGTTGAGATATTTTAGATTAATTTCAAGATCACCAAGGTTGAGCATGCATGTTTAATGGAGCAATTAAGTAGGGTGCATTAACCACCACTTTTAAACATGGATACTATCATATATCAACATGGGGTTAATTTAAAGTATTATCAAGAATTAGAGGTTGAAAATAAGGCTAAAGCTTCACCTTCCAACTCAAATCCATCTTTCAGCTCAACACTACCTCCCAACTTAGTTCCACTAATAACTTTAGTGCCTTCCACTATGTCAAGTGTATCCATGCAATCACCAAGTTTGAATAAGCCTTAGTTATCAAAGGTTTATTTTGTATGTAAATATTATTCAATGTAATTATAGTTTACTCATAATTCATGTATGTATGTAGTATTTATCCTAAGTAATTTTTAAGCATGCACACATTACATGGCATCATATAGGCAAATCTATTTTTGGATACAATTGTGATAAACTATTATCATACATGCAGTGTTGGAATTAAATTAGAATGAAGGTTCTAATTACTAAGTTTAACTTTGAGTTTTGATTAAACATGGAAGATGAGGTGACCCCTCCCCAAGTCTATTTATACATGTAAATCCCTCATTTTAAGGGTTGGAAAATTATCAATAGAAGAAGTTTTTTTTATCGTCATACAATTGTGTAGATGCTTTTTCATTCCATTTATATGTAATTAAGTGTTTATTTTATTTGGTTATTTTGATTTATTAATTCAAAGTGTGGAATAACTATGGATAATTTTTTTTATCATTAATGTTTACTAAAATTATATGTACAATAACTATTGAATAATTAGTAAGTGTTATTGATTATATGCAAATAGGTTGACTATCTCAATTTTTAAAGTCTGTAAAAGTGTTACCCTTTGATATAGTTTTCTAGGTGTGAGCCATGAATACCCTATATACCTTCCTAATCTTATATATAATTTCCTAAGTAATGATGTATAATATCTACTATAAAAAGAGAAGCCTTCAGTTTAGATATTTGAGTTTCCTATATTATATCTTTCTAGACTACTTAACTATGTTTGTATGTGAGTGTATAATAGATATTAGTAACAAACATTAGTTATGGAAACACTTGTCCATGAAGAGACTGACCTAAGAAGTGATACCTTGAAAGCCTTATTTTATACACTACCCTTCCCTCTTTTGGAAGTTTATTTGATTGAGATATACCCTCATTAGAATAAGGTCCACCATTTCAACTTAAATAGGTTTTAATTTTATTATTAGGTTTCATATCACTCACATGCACACTTGGTTAACAACCTACATGTTTAGCCTACTATTCCACCACCTAATTATTTAACCCATACCTATAACTCATGCTCTAGAGAGGAGTTTACCTCCATTGTGATCCTAAAATATTAGAGGCCAGTTCATTATATATGGGGGTGTGCATAATACCCACATCAATAGATGCATATGTGGTTAAAAATACATAATGTAATTGAAACTATTTAGGATGGCCCTAGGGCCATTTAGAAAATCTAAAATGAAAAATCACTAAGGGAACTCTTAGGCCAGGAATTTAGGTCAAAGACTATGTGGAAATGCCAACCACTATAGATAGAATAAGGCATCAATTTGGTGTGGAACATGGTGCAAATGGTGTTTAAAGTATACAATATTGATAATGACATGGATTTTTCTATTGCATCTGAGATAAGCTAGTACAAAATTAATCATGTGGAAATAATGTACCAGACACCTACACATAATTATAATATCTATGAATATGGATTATGGACCAAGCTATAGTAAGATGTGTCTATGTATATCTAAAACTGAAATGGGAGTGATCATGTTGTTCATGATGCCCCTAATTTAAGCAAACCTAGTATGATTCTATGTAAAATATAGCATAAATTGATTAAATTTTATAATCTGATTGAAATTGTGTAAATTTGGGATATAAATAATATGCTATTATATCAAATCAAGATTTCCCTATTTTTAGGCTACTAGATAGTAGGACTATTCCTTGGATAGTAGCACAACTCACTAGTGTCCTTTTGTCTTTTTTCTATCCAAATTAAAATTGATGTGTCTGACTATTTTCACTATGTTTTCTTAATTCTAGGCTCTATAATATTGTCTATAGGCTGAAAAATGTACTCTAAGTACACTTGGATGGCTTGATTTCTATGACAAACACCTATGAATTCCCCCTCTTTTGATTGGAGTTATAGTACTTGTGAAAAAACTATGCTCAAAATAAAATCTCTACATGATGTGTGTTAGACTAAGCAATTATGATATCTATGTAATAAACTAATATAATGTGTATTATCAAAGTTTAATATAATATGATCACATGTTTTTAATGTACAATGTATGTTAGATATAACATTTATAAGGTTATCAAGATAGATATAACAATATAAACATGCATATGAATAGTAAGTCTAAGTAATAATCTATGTAACTACTTAGGGGGATGGGGCATGATGTCCATAAAGGTACCCAAGGAGAAATATGAGATGCATGAGGTCCCTCTTGTCATCTAAACTGGGTTGAAGTGTAATAAGAAAGAGACAAGAGTCATGGCCATGACACATATATAAAAATACATGAGGCATGAAAATTAGGCTAAGGAGCTACAATACAAGGGACATGGGTACATGTCACTAAATATAATAAATCGAGACATACAAGTACATGTTAAAATGTTCATATACATAAATCAAAAGAAAGGTTGGCTTAGAGTTACATGGAAGGGCATGTTTAAATGTTTACATAACGATCAAGAAGTCACACATAAGGACATGAGATGTTGTTGGCCACACAAGTCCAAAGTATACACATAATAAAGGAATTGGTATAGAGTCTTAGAGAAATGTAATATTCAAATTCCATCAAATATATGTAGAAGTAAAAAAACACAATCAGATCTAATCTAGAAAAATTATAAATGAAAGTATGCATGAACATGTAAAAATCCATATAGGAGAAAATATATACATAAGCTAAGTCTATAGTAGTGTTAGTCAATAAGAAATTAGTGTAGTATAAAATGATATAAATTGATAAAGTAGAAGCTATGTAGTATGATTCCCCCAATGGGAAATGTATCGATGTTGGATCAGTGTATCTACCAATGGGTATAGTAGCAACTCTAGATTTATGTGGACTTGATTCGTATAAAAATATGTGAACACTTGAAGAGAAAAATTGAAGCATGTAGGTATGATAAAAACCAAATATCTAAGATAGATAGTATATGTAGTACTAGGAAAATTTATAAAGAATGTAAACATAGATATGCAAACAATTTAAATTTTGTTTTTTTTAGCAATATTTAAATGCTTTTTTAATTTTAAACATATTATATTGTTTTTTATTTTCTAAGTATATAGGATATGTATAATAAATCATGAAAATTAAACTATATATAAAGAGAAAGATAAGATGAGAGATACTACTAATTAATGAGTCTCATAAGAGACTCACAATCAATGTGTCTTGTATCAAATAAAGGGGTAGTGATTATGCATGTTATGCAACGAGGTATTTGGGATCCAAAAATGAGATGCATTAAGTTATCTATAGATAAAAATACTATGGAGTAGGTATTTGAATATGTGAAGCTGACTAAATTGCACTTGAAGTATGATATGTTTCAAAACCCATCTAGTATAATAAGATTTAAGTGGATTGGATACTCTCTAATGTAATGCTAGTCTGTGTGGTGGTGGAGAGAGAGGCCCTCTATAATCCACAACATGTCTCTGATGCAGAGGTATCTCTAATAAAGGTATATATGGGAGAGAATATATACATGGTAATGTTATAGGAGTAGACCTTACCTACACTGGTAGATCAAATGATATTCGATGTGTACTATAGACTCTATGTGTTGAACAAGAACTAGTGTATACTATACAAATGGCCATGGAATAGGTAAATGATACTCATATAGAAGGTCCTCAATTATAATCACCTGATTAACATGTATTTAATTGAGACATATGTGTATAGTGGATGGAATGGATTGAAGCTATTGTATCTAAAACCTATCGAATAACATGTCAAATGTGTTGGCACTAGGTACCACTATAAATATAGTGTCCACATGTACAAGCCCAACTTGTAATAATAATATAATCTCCCTGATGGAGATTTGAGCATGGATACTAAAATCATAAATAATGATGTCTGTCTAAGAAATGTCCTATTCTAGATAACCCAAGTGATATATGAGTGTGATTGTACACATGTTGGCACTTCACATGTTGTCAACCATGGAACTCTAAATATGATGATGACCAATGTAGGCTCATATAAAGAGTGCAAAGAAATATATGTCATCATTAATTATTTCATCTTTAAAAAAGTGATAAGAGGTTTAGCTGGCATTGTAGTATGATACATCCTAATGATATTATTTAGAGGGTGTGTGTTCATGATTTGAGTATGATAGGATTCTAGTGGTGGATGTTATTGATAAGTATAATGAACACCTAAAGTTCCTATAGTATCATTAGATGTATGCTTTACAAATGGATGTAAAATTATTTTCAATGATTTTTCTTCCATTTGTTGTGGTCTAGGTGCTTTTTTAGGAGTGCTAAGATCAATGATATTAGATTATATCAAAAAATTTATCTTATGTCATAAACTAATGCATCTATTTTTAGCATGTCTTGGTGACCTATGATAATCATAAAATGCATTGGAATAATAGTTCTTTGAAAGAGGCTTAGTTGTATCAACCTCTTTGATGGAAGGTAAAGATATGACATTACATTCCAAGAGATATTGTAGAACCCATGTTGGATATTGAGGAAGATTCATGAAATGTCTCCTTGGAGGAGCTAATAAGACCATGTAATGAGGTGGATTTGAAGCTACATTAACTATCATTTTTGAATCTTTCTTATTCTCATTTGGATTTACCTTGTATGGGGATTATTGAAACTCTTATTAGTTGAATATGATACAACTATGTACTTTAATTTTATCATGGATAAAAGATTGAATAATCATTATTTCACTATATGAACAACATCTATGAATTATAGAAACTTATTGATTATGATATATTCATGAAATTATAGTAACAAACTCTTCTTGAGTATGTCTTGGAGTTCTCTATCTATAATGGGGATAGTCATATTTGCTAATATAGTTTTATATAGCAAGACATATTTGGCTATTGACTCATTAGAATTTTTTTGGAGTTGTGACACTTAAGCATAGGAAACCTTATCAATGATTTTATTTAAAAGTGTGCCAAAAACATATCTTCCAATAGATTAAATGTTATGATGGATTGATTAGGAAGATTGTAGAACCATTATAGTGCATAGTCCTTTAAATTGTGAAGGAAAAATTTAGTAAGGATCCAATAATTGGATATATAGTCCAAACATGCTATGGAAATATCATATATGGTGATCTAGGTCACCTTTAACATCATACAATGTAAGATTAGATGTCACAAATATGGATGGAAAAGGAGCTACAACTATATGTTGTGTCAAAGGTCTATGTAAAATAACATGAGAATCCAAGGCATGAGATGGCTTAATGGCACCCTATTAAAGATGTAACACCTATACCTATAAATCATGGATATCATTCATAATGGATTTTACATTTGGACAAGAGAAACTATCTATAGGAGGAGTTTCCATTGTTTAAGGTTACCAAGTTAAAATAATTTTTTGTATAATCTAAGTTACCCCCATAGTAGGTGTAACATTATTGGCATCTAGGGGGTTGGAATATTGACCATTATTGGATTTATAAAACTCTTCATGGATAATATGGATAAGGTCATCTTGCATAACTAAATGTTTAGAAATGAAATCTTGCAATTATATCTTATTAATCTCATCCAATTGGTTACTGAATTATACCATTGTAGGTTTGAAAGTAGGAAAACAAAATGTTATATATTTTAAACCTATTAAGAAATTTAATATTTTAAAGATTTCCAAAATAAAATAATAAATTAGATCTAAGATTTTGGAATTAATTTTTGAACATAGGAAATAGAAGGATACAAATCCTAAGAGCATCTAGGTATAAGGTTTTGGGTAGTATTCATAGTAAGGTTCACCAAATGATTCAATTATTAAGGGATTAAGTAATGTAAACCCTAGGTTGTTAAATGGTATAAATACATTAAATCAAGGTATAAAATATAAAATAAATACAACCATTTATTTGTGCAATAATTTACCTAATATGATATTTTAAAAAATATCAATGGATGACATAAATAAGTACTTAGCTAGAAGCTAATTGAGATAGATGATCTAGAGGTTGAAAACTGACATAAAAGCTAATATGAGTGTTGCAAAATAGGTCCAAGTGTCAAAATCCCTCTTGATAGTAGTGTAATACCTTGGATAATAGTGCACTATGCTAGTGTCCTAGTTTTAGTACTAATGTCCTTTGTGTAGCAGCTATGTGATATTCTAGGTGTACCTCTAGATGAGTCTAATCTAATTATACCTAAGTGTATGAGCCTTGAATCACTATTTATGCACTATTTTTGACTAATTTAGGAGTAAATACTAGAACTTTATGTTGTTAGGGTATTTGAGTAGCACATGTAATAAAAGTGTGACATTAGTTGGGTAGGATGGGCATCCTCAATATACCACTGTGTTTAGAGTTACCCACATACCAATACTCTAAGGAAGGATTAAGCCTAATGTAGTTATCCTTCCTAAGTGCTTGGTGTAAGTGAAAGTGAATGGTATTATGATTATCAACTTGAGTGATTTGAATAAGGCTTGAGATTGGAAACATGTGTATTATAGGGTTAGGAATGTTATAGATGATTATATGTAAAATTAGGGTAGAATAGGGATCAATAACCTTGACTTTACAAAACTTGTTCTAAGCTTTTTTATGTAGTTTACATATGATTTATATCTAGCAGATAAAGGTTAAAGTCATTTATTTATACTAATTTGGTACTTGTGTGGAATTTCAAATAAGTCTAAGTAGACCCTAGGTGTCTTAAGAATTGAAAAGATATCTATTAGGGTTTAAATTTGGTAAAGGAAAATAGTGTTGTACCTTGGTCACTATCATGGGGTGATTGTGTCCAAATAATTGCACTATTGTCTAGGTGGTAGACCCTAGATCACTAGGGTCTTGAATCTCTAGGGGAAGGTTTGGGACTAAATCTAGGATGTCTAAGGATGTGTGACACCCACATGAAGGTTGGATAAGGGCCAAAAGAGGCCCTAAGATAGTTTTAGGGCCAAGCTAAGGATGGGTGGTCTCAAGTGACACTCATTAAACTCAAGTGAAATTTTATATGACTATAAAATGTTGATGAAATTTTATAGCCTTATATATTGCTGGAGAACTTGTATAATGAACTACTATTGTAGATATTTGGTTTTAATATGACATCACATATTTATTTTGCTTCATTATCATGGGTACTATATGAGGATAATACACCCTTTAGTCTTGGAGGATAGTATCACCATGAGATGATATTTTTAGCTATTTTATATCATAATACTATCAAGATTTTAGAGCTAATTCTTCCCTTGACTTGGTGAAATCAATTAACAAGTGAGAATTTTTTTTGGTGCTTGACATTGATCATGTATCTTGTTCGGTAAGAGGTACTAGATATAATGGAAAAAAAAGTGAAAGCTTATGATTGAGGAAAAAGATAATTGAGTGGAAATAATGGATTGGAAAAAGGTGAAGTAAAGCCATGGTAGAAGGGGGATTATAATAAATGACTCTTGAGGTTGGAGAAATTATAGTTAATCTAGTTCCTATGGTTAACCATTATGAGGTTAAAATATTAGTGATGGGATAAATGGTAGGGGATATGGTAAATATGGTGGCAGTAGATGTGGAAATGGATATGGTAGGATATTATGAAATAGATGAATTAGCATATGAAGAAGTTGTTGTCATAGTTGTGGCTGATAAGTAATCTAGGACAACTATACAGTTGATAAAAATATAGCCAATGGAAGAAAAACAAGAGGGAAAAAAGTGGCTACATTAGAGATAATAATGGAAAAAATAAAAATAAGGGGATATTGATAACACTTGGGTAGTGTATGTAGACTCTTTGGGAATATTTATACCATCCTTTATCTTATGCCCCTAGTCATTTTTGTTAGATCTAGATCTTTTAGTTTTCATCTAGTTTCTTATCCTTTCCTACCTTTCTTTTCTCACTTAATGTATAATCCAAAACAACTAGAGTTTGTTCCTTTTCACTTGAGATTATCTTTTGGTGAAAGTTTATGTGATAAATCTTATATGTTGTATTTAAGGAGCATTAACTTCTTACATTTTTGTTACTTGAGCCACCTCTTATGTTTTCCATTTTGGTTCCTATTTCAAAATTTGGGCTACTAGGGGAGTATTAAACTTTGGCTAAGAAAAGTAAGGGGTAAACATTCCTATTTTCTTCCTAGTTATAATTTTATTTATTTTTTTGTAGATGACATTATTTATAAGAGTCTCCTCATTTTAAACCTAATTTTTGAATCATAGTTTTTCCTGGTCCATAATCTATTTCTAGAGGTTTTGGATACTTGTATGGATTATACATTGTTACATGTTAAGTAAAATTAAAAACACAAATAGGGTCAAATTTTCATAATAAATTGACTCTTTTTTATGTTTTTAATGGTTTAAATTTGAGGACTTTATGTTATTTGGGGTGGCACACAAGTGAAGCAACCAAAATTTTTAATTTTCATGACTTTGGCATTAGATTTGCACCACTTTAGCATAATGTTTTACATCAAATTTTTATGTTCATTTTTAGCTGCTACCTAAAAATAAAATAAAAATATATATAAAATAATAATAAAATAAATAAATAATTTTTTTACATCACATTTGCATTATGTAAATAATAATAAATAAATAAATGCATGATAGATTGTAAAAAGGAATCTAAAGTCTGCTATGTGATGAGCTCAAATATGGCTCATTATTGACATGTTATTTCCCTCAATTCATCTCTCTAAGGATATTATCATATGTAAATCATAGATTGTTAGATAGTTATTACATGGAAAGTAGATATTTGTCTTGTTTATATTGAACCAAAGACTAAACCTTTACTTTTTCATTAATGTCTAATAAATAACATGTTTTAGTGATTTTTGTTGTAAAGAATGCTCAGGAAGAAGACACAAGTGATGTATAGTGAAAATTCAATTTTGATCTCCATCCAGTAGAACTATGAACTCACATAGATGGCTTGTTTCTATAGACTCTACAGGCTTGTTTCTACGGACTCTGTAGGCTTGTTTCTATGGACTTTGTAGCCTTGTTTCTTTGGACTCCATAGGCTGGTTTCTATGGAATCCATAGGTTTATTTCTATAGACTCCATAGGCTCATTCCTACTGACTCTTCAGGGTCAATTTTATGGATTCTGTAAAGACAAAGCTACAAATGGGGAAGCTGGTGACTAGATAAGATGAGAGAGAATCATTCTAGCTGGAGTAAAATAAGGAAAATACTCGCCTGTTATTTTTTAGGATTTGCTTTTGATAAAGTTATATATATTTGGATCTTAGGACTATTATAGGATAGTATATCTATTTCATTAAAATAATTAGATCTCTTGGAAATCCAATCTCCTATTTTTAGACAAGTGGATTGACCAAGGAATCCTATCTCTTTGCATCCTATTTTGAGTAGATTATATTAATATAAAATGTAAGACTTTTATTATTAAAAGAGAATACATGAAAGATACATACAAGAATATTACAGGTTTTAGATAGATTGTAATCATTTCAGTTTTATGAATTATCACTTTAGTTTCTAGCATTGATTAATCTTTGTTCCTAAATCTAAGAGGAATACGATCCCACTCTCCTTAAAACTAGGAATTGTGTATGGTATTTATGTTATGTTATATTAACTCTTTGTTATAACTAATCATAATCTTGCCAATGTTTGCATTCATTCATAAAACATCAAAACAAATTCATAGTTCAAAAGGCATTTCCTTATTCTAAAGTCATTTCCTTTCTAAGCAAAGTGTGTTTTCTTTTACAACAAACATGTGAAGCAAATTTTATTTTTAAGTTAAACATCTCCATTTCCACGCAAGCGTAAATATGAGTGTGATTTTACTTTCAAGCAAAATAGTGGATTCATTTGATTAAATAGTTACATCTTTTCCTTTTTACAAAAAGAGTGAATCAAATAGTTTAAGACACATTTCTTTCATTAGTCAAAGTTAGAATAGGACCATAAAACACCCCCACAAGATGACTTCTAGATCTACCATCTTACACCTTACTACAGACATCTTTGGACAGTAGCCCTGGTTGATAAAACATCAATTAAATGAGGAATTAAATGACACTGATCATTTTTGGTGCCATTGCTAGGGAACAAGGTGTTAGTAAGGTAATAATTATTGGTCTAGAGTGAAAAATAAAAAAATATTGTAAAAACCATAAAATTTCAAAAACAATTTAATAAATTGATGTACCATCCTAGAGACTCTAAAGGACAATTCATCCCAAAATTCCCACCAAGAACACAAGTTAAAACTCCTTCAACATTTCTGAGTAGTGAACTAGAAGTTATGAGTGAAATCTATCTATAAGAATCTTCATAAACTTGGATAGAAACTAGGCCATTACCACAAGCAAGCCCCATAGGAAAAATTCCTTAGGATCAATCTCTTGTAGGAAGACATTATTTAGAAATTGCCAAGGACTTAGAAGAAGCATTTCAAAAATTCATAGCTGAAGAAAATTCTAAGAACTTTGAACAACCCAAAACTGATACCACAAATATCCAATGGAAAGATAATCCTAGCTTTGAAACATGATCAGAAGAAGAAAACATGGCTCTCCAACATCAACAACTTGCACAACTAGGTAGGACTTTTTCCTTTCTTATTATTACAGATCTTAATGATCAAACCCATATGAATAATATTTCACTAGCTAATCTACCAAAATTTTGGGTAAGATCTATAGAAGATCTTGATCAATTCCTATTTGAGTTAGGGTGCTATGTCAAAGCTATGATTACACAATAGATAGCTAGAAATTAAAACTATTTCCCTCTACACTTAAAGATGTATCTATGAGATGGTTCATGGGTTTACCTAGTGATTCTATTAGAACATGGGATGAAATGGAGACAAAATTCTTAAACAAGTATCAAGATTACTATTGAGTGTGAGAAAAAAAGAGGATTTATTTAAAATCAAACAGAATGAGGATGAATCTTTAGAGGATTATTTGGATAGATTCATGTTCACTCATAAAAGAAGCAATTATCCACTCATTGAAGAAGTTCAAAAATTAGTTTTCTTAAAATGGTTGGATGAAGATACTAGAGATGCCTTAAATCTAATGGGAGGTGGAGATATAAATAAGTTGGCTTTCAAACAGATTTATAAGATTTATACCAACTACTCTCAAACAAAGCCTAGAAGTAGGAGAGGAAGGTTTGGGAAATCTAATGAAGTGGGTAAACTAATGAAAGAATTTTCCAATCTAAAGATGGATATTCTAGTTATACTAAATAGTACTTTGGATGGCCTTCAAGCTATGACAAATGCAACAAAACCCTTAACAATCTACTATCCTAAGTGCAGATAGAAACATGCCCTTAGAGACTACCCCTAGATAAAACCAATGTTTCATCATGTGGGATCTATGATGTAATAGATCATGATACCAAAAATTGCACCCTTCTACCTATTTTCAAAAATCAATTGAAAGCATAAGTCCAGCCCATTGAAGAAGTAAATTATATCCAGAGACAAAACTTTGCCCCACAAAACTAGGCTTAAGGATAGTTTAATGCAAGAAACCCAATTAATCCATGGATGGAACCATGGAAGTTTTTAGTTCCTTCACCTTTTTGGAATCAACCGTAAATTCCATCAGTCCAAAATCTATGGGTAAGACAAGATTGGATGCCAACACCCCCATGGATGATGCCACAACTATATCCACAATAATAATGAGTACCACAGAAACAATGGATGCCACAACAATATCAATAATGGAATCCATAATGAAACCCATAGCAAAAATTTACCTAAATAAGAACACTTCAATAACAAACTATAATACCACCTCTAGTTATTCAGCAACAAGGACAAATCAATCAACCTTTAATTCCTACACAACCAATAGTAAATCCAAAAAATAAACAACCAACACCTATTTATGTTAATGAATAGGAAGAGACAATTAATATTAGAGATATTTATTATTTAGACATATATTTAAGATAAAATAAAACTATACAAAAACCTCTAGTTCTCATTTTTGAGATACCTGATGATAAAGATAAAACATAATCATCTCAATTAAACACTAGAGAAGCCAAAATCAAAATGAGCCCCAAAGTAAAAAAATAAAAAACTACTACACTAGTAGTTCCTTTTTCTAAAAGATTAAAAGAAATTGATATTAAAATAGAATCAAACTTGGTCCATGAGTTGTAAAAGATAAATATTGAGGTACCCCTAATACAAGCTATTAGGGATATACCTAAATTGAACAAGATCATCAAAAACCTTTGTATCAAGACACCTGGGAGGAAAGAAAAATATCTAGGAATCATTCATGTTGATGAAAAATTTGTTGATTTATTAGTAGGAAAAATATTAGTTCCAAAATATGAAGATCTAGGAAGACCAGTGATCATAGTCACAATCAGATGTAAAGAAATTCCTAATGTCTTGGTAGATTTGAGAGCAACAATTAATGTTATGAAAACTGATACTCTCCATACATTATCTCTTATGAGAATTCAACCCACAACTACCATTCTTCAAATGGCAGACTAATATGTAACTAAACCAAAAGGGAATATAAAAAATGTTGAAGTACTAATAGAGTCTTGGGAATATTTAGTAGATTTCATGGTCTTGCAACCTAAAATAAGAATCTAGGATATCCCATAATCCTAGGTAGACCATGGTTGGCTATTTTAGTAGCATTAATTGATTGCAGGTCATGAAACATGACCATTTATAATGGGTTAAAATCTAAATGTATCTCTTTGTATCCTCTTGCAAAACCATCAACAAATCACATACAAGGACTTTGGGTAGATGAATCAAACAACACATCAAACAAAATTTCCTTATTAGCTATAATCATAGTTAAAAAACACTTGGAAGAATTGAATAGAGACATATACCCAGAATCTATGGACTCTACCAGTTTGAAAGCTATGAACTCTGCCAGTCCAAAAGCTATGGACTTTGCCAGTCTAGAATCTATAGACTACCTCAGTTTAGGATTCTTGGGTTAGATAGAATATTATGAAACCTCTAATTCTACTTATTCTATTGTTTCCTCACCATATGATCATGGATTGATTCAGGAAAGTGTGTGGAAATTGGTAGAATAACAACAAACTCATTTCTTAGATGCATTCCATTATTCTTTAGTAAGACTAATTCCTCTTGGAGAAGAGTTTGTTGATAATGTAACAATGTTTCATAAGCTACTTCCTCATCCATATCCTCTGAACTCATTGACTAGTGAATTTAAGCAAATAGAATCCAACTACCTAGGCACAAAACCAACCATGGTATTACCTGAAAAGATTTTGAGCATCAATAGTTGGTTAACAAATGAAGAGGAAGATCAACTCTTTAAAGTACTGGAAAGACATACCAAGGCTATTGCTTGGGATTATAATGACATGAATGGAATTCAACCTATCATATGCACTCATCACATTTACATGAAATCAAAATAATGACATGAAGGGAATTCAACTAGTCAAACAAGCACAAAGAAGAATAAACCCAACATTAAAGGAGATAGTCAAAATAGAGTTCTAAAAATTGCTGAAAGTTGGGTTTATTTACCCCATCTTACATAGCCAGTGGGTTTCACCCCTCGTAATTATGCCCAAAAAAATGGAAAATTAAGGGTATGTGTAGATTATAGATAACTAAATAAAGCAACACTAAGAGATTATTTTCCTCTACCTTTCATTGATCAAGTTCTTGATAACTTGGTAGGAAAAAGATATTTTTCTTTCCTGAATGGGTTTAGTGGGTATAACTAGATAATGGTGGTAGCTGAAGATCAAGATAAAACCACATTTACCTACCCTTGAAGAAATTTTTCTTACTGAGTACTCCTATTTGGACTCTATAATGCTCCAACAACCTTCCTAAGAGCAATTCTAGTAATATTTTCTGACCTTACAAATGATTGTGTTGAAGTATATATGGATGATTTCACCATTCATCATGGAACTTATGAAGAGGCTCTTACCAACTTGGAAAGAGTATTGATTAGATCTAAAGAACATCAATTATCTTTGAGCCATGAGAAATGTTTGTTGATGATGGATGAAAGAATAGTGTTGGGACACCATATTTCTGCATAAAGGCATTCAAGTAGATCCAAAGAAGGTTGAAATAATCTCCAACTTACCCATCCCACAAACACAAACTAAACTTAAGAGTTTTTTGGGACATGATGGTTACTATAGATGATTCATAAATAATTTTAGCCAAATAGCTGCCCCTATGTTTGCCTTGCTTACAAAAGATAGTATATTCAAATGGAGTGATAGTTTCTAGTAGGCCTTTGAGATCATCAAAGTTAAACTCATTACTACTCCAGTATTGAGAGGATTAGATTAAACTCAACCATTCTATATATACATAGATGCTTCCAATAAAAAAATAGGAGTACTCCTTAGACAAAAAGATGAAGAGGATAATATGTATGCTATATATTATATTAGCAAAAACTTGACAACTGTTGAAAGAAATTACACCATAATTGAGAGGTAATTCCTAGCTATAGTCTATGATATTAACAAATTTAGACACTACATAATAGGCTACAAGGTATTTGTCTATATAGACCATTCAACTATTAGATATCTTACTAAAAAACTAATTGTGGGAGGTAAGATTATTAGATGGTTGTTGCTCTTAGAAGAATTTAATGTTACTATTATAGATAAACTAGAGAAGTCTAAGGTGGTTGCTAATTTATTATCAATAATGAACACTATATGTGAGTAAGAACTGGTAGAAGATAACTTTTTAGACGAACAACTATTTTCTATTTCATCAAAATCTCTATGGTTTGCTAATATAGCTAATTACCTCACCATAGGGAAGTTTCCTCTACAATTTTCACAAAAAGAAAAGAAACGTTTAATCAAAGAAAGTTCTTTTAAATAGATTAACAAAATGCTATTCAAATTTGGACCTGACCATGTGTTTCATAGGTGTGTGATAAATGTTGAAGCTTATGATATCATCAAATCTTGTCATGATGAACCAAGAGGAGGTTATTACTCAACTCAAAGAACCACACACAAAATCTTATGAGCAAGATACTATTGGCCTCACCTTCATTAGAAAGTAAAAAAATATGTTAGACACTGTGATGCTTGTTAGAGAATTGGATAGCCTACTCTTTCAATAGAGATGCCTCTTTACCCTCATCCTTAATTGGTTTTA